>CACRXP010000260.1:118701-201899 GCA_902702965.1 Spirometra erinaceieuropaei
GCCTTGCTTGAACGTTGCATCGCACAATCACTAGTTTCATCCAAACTCCTCATATTACTCTTTATTTGGTCTTTTGCCAGTATCAATATCACACTCATGCGTTCTTCCCGGAGTGTTTTACTTTTCCTCGCCCATCTCATTTCTAAAGGCCTCCATCTCGGTAACCCCCCTCTTCATCGGTGAACCGCACTTGTTAACTCGGAGCAGTTCCTGTTCCATGTACGTGTATACCAGTCTGAAGGTCCGCAGGCGTTTAGACAGACGACGAATGTTCGGTGAAATTGAATGTTCAGTAAACAGAACCTGTATTATGAGCCACTGCTCGCCTCTCATAAGTAGTTTGCAAGCGTGGGCCATCTTCCTGATGACTGCCTCAACATTGGAATTACTTGTTTCCTGACTCACTGAACTAAAGATGTCAACAGCAGGCCCACGTGCTACAGTGGTTGACCGTCACAACTACACGCTGACTACCGCATGAGTAGTATTTTCTAACTTGCAGCCAATAGTGATTTCTCTGCGAATCGATTAATGCGAGTCTAAGCGCACACAGAGAGGTAACAATTCGTAGTGTCTCAACATCCTGGCGTACGCTACCGAGCACTGACACCATGGATCTGGTTGTTTTCCTCCGAATCACCCTAGATTCCATCAAGTAAACAGAGTTAAAGGCTCTGTGCCAAGTAATATATACCGTAGATGAGCTACCTCGTGAAACATTAACCGAAATTCGGAAACACGTCTTCGATTCGAAAAAATAACTTTGGTATGGCTGCGAGATTAATGATCGTGCAGCAGAATCCAAAAATATTTCAGTCAGCCGCTGAAAGGGTATCTTTCCTGCCGTCACCAGTGACTACTTTGTAATAAAGTCAAGTTTTTCTCGCTGACTTTCGATGCCCTAGTATATTTTAACATATTTCCTAGAAAACGTACCCATTCGGTGCTAAATTACATGGATTGAAGAGAATATGCGCATCCCAGGTTATTGTTTAAAAAGGAAGACGAAGGCACGATGACTGGGACGGTAGATTATTGGCCTTAGCTTTCGGACTCAAACTGGAATTCACCATCAGAGACTGCTAGAGTGCAGCAACGTGTGAACATTTATATCGTTGTTCCGTGTGCGGGGGCGGGGAATACGTTCGCGGCTAGGTCTGGTTGGTGACGCCTGGTCCACAATGGTCCCCCGGTGTGGTGACGCCGTTTGCACTTTGCGGCGATGTGAGCTGCCCCACCTGGCTGCTTGGGTGGAGTGCGTGATAACAAGCGGGCAAATCAATGTGTCTATTGCTAGAGTTGGTGTCCGACACCCACGTTGCTGCACTCTAGCAGTCTCCAGTTCGCGTTCGAAAGCTAAGGCCAGTAAATTGCATCTTTAAATCCTATACTTGAAGATAGATTGTAATTTGGTTTTAAGGAAACCTTTTAGATTTCGGAATAATTTTGAACCTGACCTGCCGTTACACTTGCATCCAGGGTTGCCAAACTACAAGCTGCATATTTTCCCTATAGATGAGCCACATTGTATTCTCTACAATCAACGTTAGTAAATGTAGAGATACCCCGTTTTATGGATGAACATTTCACCGTCTCAAAAAATTTTATAATTGGAAATTTTGAGAACCGGGAGAGGCTATTTCTTCGAGTAAAAAATTTATAGAGGGCGTAATTTTCCTACCAAGCCAGTAAAAGGATTAATATTTTGTGAATGTTCTCCATAAAGTATATTTGTACATATAAGGGCGCCGAAAATCAATGAGAAAAACTCGATCTACTTTATCAGTCATTTTTTATAGAGTGAGGTCTTTTCAGACGGCCGGGAGGAGTTCTGGTTTAAAAGCCGTCATCGTAAGGTAACTTAAATATTTTGGGGATATGCTGCACGGTATTTAATATCACAGCCGTACTTATGTAGTCTTTTCTAGTCAAATTGACATTTCAGAATTTCGGTTAATATTTCATGGGTTAACACATCCACTGTAAGTCACGAAAGGTCGCTAGAAAGTGTCACATTTCCAGCAGTCGTGCCTATCGTCTATTTATAAAATCTGGTAACGCGCAGAGCGCCACATATACCAGTCGGCCGGCGTTGGCCATCCTGTTTCTCGTCGACTATCCAGACTACGACCGGGGCTGTGTCAGTCGCATAACAGTTCCTCTGTCGGCGATAATGGTCGTTAACTGTTTCCGCGTCTGGGTAACGGCGCATGACCTTTTAAGTCGGATGCCGACCCACTGCCTCTCGGCTTTCGGGTCCACTCGCTTCCAGTGTCCCGATTAGGAATCTTCCCACCTCATCGAAAATTTAGAAGACAAGCTACCGAGCATGAGTATATTGTGGCTAGGGGGTAGCGGGTGCGACCTAATTTTGGGGTTGATCCCGTTTAGGTGTTTGTCCTGCGCAGGAAAGCGGTGGCGAACTGGGCCGGCTGGCCCCAGGCACTTGTGTACGTCTCTGAAAGCGTGATGTGGACGTGAATAAATAAATGTGTGCTTCGCGTGAGGGCCGGTCGGTTTGGTGGGTGGACTGAGCGACTCCAGGGCCTGTGATTGGCTGTCCGCGAGACAGTGTGCGTGGGTGCTAGGGTCTGAAGACGAGTGTTCGCGGAAAATACCTGCAAGCATGCCCTCGATAAGTAACCATCGATGGCAAATCAATAAGCAGATAGGTCAGCCGAAGACGGAGTAATCATTGGCAGAATGGTATTATCGACAAAGACAAGGGCGACTGGAATGGCCATTTCTGGCTTATTAGCCGTCGTCAGCCAGTCAGTGAACGATCGGTGAGCGCCCCCTACCAGTGTATATTCCCGATCAAAAACCGGCAGGTCAACGGGCTCGTGGCCCGGGGGTTAGAGGCGTGGACTTCTTACTAAAAGGTCGTGAGTTCGAGCTCCAGGTGATCCACACTTCAGGGTTGGGTATGACTGCCTGACGACGGCTAATAAGCCAGAAATCGTCATTCCAGTCTCCCTTGCCTTTTTCGGCAATATCATTCTGCCTATATCATACGCTGCTGTGCGGCTGCTGGTCGGGCTCGAGAGAGAGAGAGAGCCCGTAAGGCACAACAGAACGAGTGACTTCCTTAAGAACGATCGGTGAGCGCCCCCTACCAGGGTTAATCATTGTCTGATATTACGAAAACACTGGGCGAGTGACCTCACGCCATCTACACAAGTACAATTACCTAACTGTCCTCTGAGCGAGGTAGCTGCAGGACTGCGACATTTTTTTCCGTTAGACCGCAATAGACCTGTGCAGCCGGGTTGTTGACACTCTGGCAGTTGCCGTCGCGCTGTCTTCTTTAACCTTGTCGGAACTCTGTGGATTACCTCGGGAGGCTTTCTCTGTGACCGCAGGATGGCCAGTACGCACCAGGAGGCAGCTGTTTATAAATGCTGCCCTTCCTTACCGAGGCCACGCCGACACCCTTCGCGCGAGCGCCACCTCGCTCGACAGGTGTTTGGAGAGGAGCGAATGTGCATGTAGGTTGTTCGTGGAGTCAACTTGACGGTAAACATTGTGTTTCAGTACATGGTTCTCTTGACATGCCAGCGCATAGTCATCATTCGCACTCCAGTCTCGAAGCTTTTGCGGAGCCGAATTGAGTATGCTGTGCCAACAGTGTGTTTATGGCTAATTTGGTTAGTGAGGAGGAATAGGTTAGGACGGATGCGGCGCAAACCGACCTCATTACAGACTCTTGATTAGTGTCGGAGCTAGTCCATAGAGTACGCGACAACCGGACTGTTAGTTTGGTGTATTGCGACGATGAATCATCCGGAGTCGAGCTCCAGGTTCATCTTGGATAAAGTTTTCGCTGGTGGACTTACGTCGTCTGCAAGTGATTAGCAGGCATCGGGAAAGATGTATTTACGATGCCAACTGCACGGCCTAGCTACTCCACGTTTGTGCAATCTCTCAGCAGCCATGGTTGTGATCAGACTTGGCGCGGGGTAACTTGGTGGCACATATCGAGCATCCCTGTGGTAAAGCGACTGTCCCTGATGATGGGTTCGAGTGAGAACTCGAAACGTCAGGCCAATAAATTTCTTGTTCCAGTGATCGCATCTTCGTCTTTCGAACTGCTACCTGGAACTCGCCTGTTCGCTTCTATCAGAATAACGATTCCTGACAATTCGACCGTCGTTGCCGGCGATGTCCACCGTGTACCTTCGATCTTCTTGACTCTGTTTTGACACCGGGTCCAGATGGGGAGAGCGCAGGTGGCTGGCACGGTCGGACCCACACTTTGGCATGACACCAGACCCCCTGGCCCACAAGATACACTTGAACAGGGTTTCTTACCATCGACAACAACAACACTCCAACAGGAGTCAGGAGGACGAGGATGATGACTGGGCAGACATTCTCACCACACGTATACCCAGCGGGGTCGCAAGCGCATTTACCGCAGGCAACCAGATGTCAGAGAACGACTCCTATTAGTTCCAGGCGCACGGTCTATAGGTTCGCTTGGACGAAACAGGGCAATCTGTGGCTTCATTGTTTGCAAAATATTTTCCCACAAAACTGGCGCGCACATGCTCGCCGACGATTTATTTATATCCTTAACTGTCGTAGAGCTCGTATGTCTCGTCAGTTAGTATCGTGGTCATTTTTCCATAACGTCTGCAGATAACTGATCGGCTTGTACGGTGGCCTGGTGCCTGGGAGATAGAGGAAGGCCGACTTGGGCAACTACGTCCTCGGGCGCTGGGCAAAAAGTCTTCACTACAAACAATTTGACACGGTTTCAAACTACCACGGTGAGCTAAAAGCCGCGACTTGGAAGGTTGTCGGCTAACGGGATAATTCTGTCCCTTGGTAGAGTGGCACTCATCGATCGTTCGTACGGAACTCACTCGTTCTGTTGTGCTTTAAGGGCTCACTCTCGAGCCCAACCAGCAGCCGCACAGCGGCGCATGATAAAGGCAGTATGTTATTACCGGCAAAGACAAGGGAGACTGAAATGGTCATTTCTGGCTTATTAGCCGGCGTCAGCCAGTCATACCCAACCCCGAAGTGTGGAACACCCGAGGCTCGAACTCGCGACCTGTTTGTTAGAAGTCCACACCTTTAACCACTGGGCTACCAGCCCGTTGTCCAGTCGGTTTCGATCGGGAATATACAATGATAGGGGGCGCTCACCGATCGTTCTTACGGAACTCACTCGTTCCGTTGGGCTTTACAAGCTCTCTCTCTCGAGCCCAACCAGCAGCCGCACAGGGCGCATGATATATAGGCAGTATGTGTTATTACCGACAAAGAAAAGGGAGATTGAAATGGTCAGTTCTGGCTTATTAGCCGTCGTCAGCCGATCGAAACCGGCATGGCAACGGGCTCGTGGCCCAGTGGTTAGAGGCATTGGACTTCTAACTAACAGGTCGCCAGTTCGAGCCTCGGGTGTTCCACACTTCGGAGTTGGGTATAACTGGCTGACGACAGCTAATAAGCCAGAAATTGCCATTCCAGTTTCCCCTGTCTTTGTCGGTAATAACATACTACTTTCGTTTCCCTTGTAAGCCCATTTCGTTTGCTGGGTTGCTGAGCTTCATTTCCGGGAGCAAAACGGCCTGATTGGCAGTTTTCTGGCGACAACCACCGAGTATCTTCTAGTTTAACACTCAACCAAGATCAGGGGAAGGAATAGGTCTAGCTTCCTTGATTCCAGGTGTGAACAGTATCGACTGGTTTGCTTGATCCATCGATCGAAGTGATGCGTTCATCTCAAAGATGCTGCTGTATTGATAACCAAGAAATTCCAGCCTAGCATTTAGCTTGCCGCTTAACACTTTTTTCCCATGAACGCGGTGACGAAGAGCGAGCCTAGATGTGAGTCGGTGGCGTTATCGTCGACATTTCAGTGTATTTGCTCGTTAAAAAGGGAACTGTATGTTCAGAGCAGATTGTGATAATTATTTGGGTACGTCGTTTGCAATACCTGTTTCGTGTTCACCGTTTTAATGACATCACGGGTGACGGTGACCGTTTCGATGCTGGTCTGTTGGCGAACAGATGTTCAACATCCAATGAAAGGAACCTTCCGACTGGACGTACACCCTGTACACTGCTAACAAGGTCAAATATATGCTGGGAACCGTGGCGTTAGGATCTGATCTACTTTCTCCGGCAAGCAGTTTTCTATTTTTTGGTGAAGAGGATTTCTCAAACCTGAAGTCAGTCGTGCCACAAGACCTTACCCCTACATTTCCTGTAGACCATGACCCCTTGATCGCCGCGAACGGCGATATCAGCTACGTACCCCAAGGAGGGGACGCAGCAATGGTGACTTAATAATGAAGCAAACCTGCGCAAAATGCACCACACTGCCACCTCAATCACCCACCTGTCTTCGGTGACAGGATGGCGTCAAGTGGACCAGATACAGGGGTCGACAAAGTTTAGCAGCTCGTCTACGCGCACCGTACACGACCTGGTCCTCGCAACATGTACATATCGGCTGATAGCCTTTCAAACCATCACCTTTGGCGCGTCCTAATGGACTCAAATGGGTCGGAATTATCACAGTTTGGAATGCGCTACTTGCCCGTGAGGACAGACCCCCTCCCGGTGTCGTCCCACCCTGTTTTTCTTCCCCCTCTCATTCATCAGTGGACTGTCCGAGCCTGTCAAGAAGCTGGTGATGGGATTCGGCACGGACGGCTGACATGACGTAAATTCCAGCGTGCCAGCACATCCCTGTTATGCACGGACTCCGCGCAGTCTAATTAACTCGTACACTGAGTCAACCCGGCTCCACTTTGTTGTAGTTTATGCATAGCCCATCTCGTTGTTGGGGCCAGCGGTAAACCATGTGCCCGAGGAGTACACATAACCCGTGGTGTTTGACCTTTTCAGACAGTCGTAGATTCAGAGCCAGTCTAATTGCACATTTCTGTTGGCCGAAACTTACTTATTTTAAACTTACGTCATGTTCGTTAGTTTGTCTTCCGAATTTTAGCGTCTTCCGCAAGCTGGCGGTCGTGCAGCCCTGTGAATTTCAGTAAAAGTGGCGGGTGTATAAGTTGCGTCAGTCGTCGGCGAATTATGATCCTGGCAAATGTCTGAACGTTTACACACTTAGGGGCCCATCGTTAAAATCCCTTTCGTGCAGTACAGGATCCTTCAGATCATGGACTCTACCTACTATGGCCATCAAGCCACCCACGCATGATTTGTATCTGATCTCATTGTATGACTACAGTAAGGCCCCGCTGTCATCTGCGTTAAGTTCCCGTTGATGAAAGATGGAAGTTTATGAAATCCAGCCTGTACGCACGCAGTGGGCGTCACGTGTGCTTGGCACACGTGGGCGTGAACTTCACCACGCCACCCACGCCCATCCCTATTGGCTTCGTTTCGTCATTGGGACAGGGCAAACGTGGGAAGAATGGGCAAGTCTCTTTTGCTAAAAAAATAATTCGCGCGCAAATGATTACTGTGAGCAAAGGGGGCGTGGTTTCCCATTTAACTATAAATGAGAGTAATTTCCACACGTCGCTCTTCTGCGCCGGATTATCTCAACAAACAAGCTGTGATGTCCGTTTGCACAGAAGTACTCCCGGAAATCGAAATGTTAGGCGCCCTCTTCTATAGTTTCCGCTAATAGAGAATGTGAACGCAAATGCGTTTATCAGGAGGAGAGTGATTACTATGATAAAGAAGCAGTTACTTTGCGTTACCGGCTTACCCGAATACTTACATTTGCAATACCCTCACCTAATTAACGGTCAGCCCCGTCGGACATTCATGGCCAGCTCAGCGAGATTTACCTGGTGCGTGTAATCCTGCTCGTCAACAACCCATGAACTGGCAGTATGCTAATTAGGATATACATTTCGGTCTACGGAAATGGACGGCTGACTGCCCATGATGTCAATTGATTGACGTCATGCTTTGTAATTGCTTTACTGAAACGTTTTCAGTAGCCAAGTTTGATCAATAAGTTCGGCGTTTGTTTGCACTCTTCATCGTATATCAACGGTGACGTGCAGCAACGCAGAACTTTTTTCTAAAAGTGCGTGGAGAATGCTCGTTAACTTCTCCCACGGAAGAGGCTTGTTGTTCGGTTGCATTCCTTCCGAAATATTGGTGTCTCCGTCTGAACGGAGTTTCAAAATTTACTTTTCCTGTTGACCCTGCAGCGTCAGATGATAGGCACTTTCCGAAGCTTCAGTTCTCAATGAACGGAAAGTTTTTCGAGTTTAACATTTGCCAGGAATTTGATGAGAATCTACCGAGGAAACACCCTTTGTAGTGCCCAGTACACGAACTGAAGATATGAGTCTGGACATTTGGGCTGAACATTGACATTGTTGCAGACTGTTCAGAGTTGCCCATCGGGCAGTCACTAGAACTGTATTTAAATGAGGAGTAATTTCGACCTGCTTCCATGAATGGACAAGGATGCTAACTGTGGGAGAAGGAATTTAGTTATACACAGAACCTCAAGATGCTGCTTCAGGAAGCAGTGTGTACTGCCTTCAGTAGCGTTGGCAAGGATGAAACAGTTTAAAAAGGAAGACGAAGGCACGATCACTGGGACGGTAGATTTATTGGCCTTAGCTTTCGAACTCGAAATGGAGTTCATCATCAGAGACTGCTAGAGTGGAACATTTATATCGTTGTGCCGTGAGGGGAGGAGGACTACGTCCGTGGCTGGGTCTGGTTTTTGCCGCCTGGCCCACAATGGTCCCACGGCGTGGTGACGCCATTTGTACATCGTGACGATGTGAGCTGTGCCACCTAGTGGATTGCGTGATAACACGCAGGCAAATCAATGTGTCTATTGATAGAGTTGGCGTCCGACACACACTCCTCCAACAGCTCTCGTCCCGTCTTGTTGCCGGCTCGCTCCAATATCCGCGTGTAGACGAAGTCGAACTCATGGCCTTCCTCCAGCGTGTGAGTGGCGACTCGAGATAGTGGGCCGCCTCTCCGAACGGCCCGTTTGTGCTCAAGTATTCGTGAGCTGAGATGTCGTCCTGTTTGTCCTGTGTAGTGGCAAGGACAGTTATGGCGCGGGGTTTGATAGACTACGCCCGACTGCTTACCTGCGCCCAACCGGTCCAGCGTGTTAGCACGCACTCCGTCCACGCAGCCACGTGTCGCAGCTCACATCGTCGCGAAGCACAAATGGCGTCACCACGCCGTGGGACCATTGTGGGCCAGGCGGCAAAAACCAGACCTAGCCACGGACGTAGTCCCCCTCTTCTCACGGCACCACGGTATAAATGTTCCACTCTAGCGGTCTCTAATGATGAACTCCATTTCGAGCTCGAAAGCTAAGGCCAATAAATTTATCGTCCCAATGATCGTGCCTTCGTCTTCCTTTTTAAACAAGAACCTGGTATGCGCATATTTTTCTCCATTCGTGAGTTTAAAAAGGTGTCTTCGTAGCCTGCTGTCCTTATAATTTTGAGGAAGCCAGGTTATGGTCCCTGTGTTCACAAACCTGTTTGTTCAGTTATTTGATGCATGGATGCTTCTGAATACCTCAGAATGTTAATAAGTCCTCGTACCATCGACCCACGGCTATCATATTTCTTTCAATACGGCTGCAAGTGACCTGTGCTCTGGGGATACCATGTCCGACCGAGAACTGTGCTAAAAGAAAGCAGACATAAAGTTTGCCGTCTGGTATGTCTTATTGAGAAGCTGACTTAAGAATTCTCAATGGTAGACAACACAGTGCCCCCCAAATAAGAAGTCAGGGAAGACAGATTGAATTGGATCAGTTTTCATTGGGAGAAAGTGTGTGCAAGAGGCTCCGCAAGCAGTTGCCGCAAACTGTTTCCTCGGGTAGGTTTTTTGTCATGCCCACCGTTAAATTTATCAGCCCCAGCGCGCGCGTGTGCGTCTTTGTTCTGCCCCAGTTAGTGCTACATTGGGTATTTCTCAGTCTGCAGTATTTGCAGAAAGCTGCGTTTATGTAAAGGCCAGAATGTCTGGTTTTATTTCACTAGCCAAGTTTCATAGTTTGTCGGGATTTTTGAAAAGGATTTACGCATTTGTGAAGATGACCTTCGACGATCAC
Source organism: Spirometra erinaceieuropaei (assembly GCA_902702965.1). Classification (NCBI taxonomy): domain Eukaryota; kingdom Metazoa; phylum Platyhelminthes; class Cestoda; order Diphyllobothriidea; family Diphyllobothriidae; genus Spirometra; species Spirometra erinaceieuropaei. The sequence continues at coordinate 128,744 of CACRXP010000260.1, forward strand.
TTCGTCTGGAAATCGCAGCCTTTATTGTGACTGGTTTTGACCACGAGGACGACTCCTTGGTCTGGACTATTAGGCTGTGTTCTATTTTTGGCCTTCTCTCCCTCTTCCAGTTCTCTCCCTCAACTTTGTACTTAGTTCTCTCATTTCCAGTCTTTCTCTTGGTTTGTGGTCCAGCTGAAAAACACTTCTTTATGCAGGTATCGTAGGACTATTCTTCCTTATAACAGAAGTTCTATCTGGGCTTTGTAATCTAAAATATCTTTTATGGCCTTTAGGATGTTTTCAGGTCATAGCCTGTGTATGCTTTGCCTAGTCGGAAACCCTCTTATACGAAGAAAATTTCGCCAACCTTCAGGACGGCACTGACGTATTCATGAGGACGACCTAGGTCAGGTGTCACCCATTCCTTCAAATTGCATAAGGTGGACTCTGGGTTACCCCCTTATTACGACATTTTGTTAACGATTTATGGACGAGTTCTTTATTACCCCGTCAGTACTGGGACGACATTTCGCCACAGTGATGCATCTCATGAACGATGACGCATCAACATGAGATTGGGTTTTATTGGACATTGACGTTATGGGACCACAATTTTCGCAAGACGTATCAGATTCAGCCAGGAAACTTTCACATTCATTGCCTTCCTGCAGTTTGCTGTACACAGTATTAGCATGTCCTCTTGCATAAACGGACTGCTTGAGACACTTTCTACCTGTGTTGGCCTTGTGATGAAACGGAGTGACAGAGTCCCGTTTAAGAATTAAAGGCAAGCCGTTGTATTTTCTAGCAGGTCATATGAGGGTTAATCCTGATTCTTCCATCTTTGGCTTTCGGTGATTAAGTAAGTTAAATTAGCGTAACAGGTAATGAAACTTGACTTATTTTGTTGTTGTAGCGTGGACTGCCTCGTTATGCTGTGAACCTGATCTCTCTGGAGTCTCCCCTAGAGACGTAACTCGCTTTCTCTTCGTGAGTGACTCTGAGGTTTTTGCAACTGTGTCTTCCATAAGAGAATATCCGTCACTTGTCTGTTGGAAAGTGGACAGATTATTGAGGGATTTGATTTTGTGGTGCTCCAGAATAATCATAATGATGTCAGTGAGCATGTCTTGCTTTTCTTCTAGAATGTGGACTTGCATGTTAAGGTTGTCACAGACGACATGACGTCGGGCTGACGCGGAGTCTGTCTTATTTGTCATACAGTTTCGAGTTCCTGATGCCAGCACACTGGTCTTTATTTCTTTTCCACCCTATACTACCGACGATAAGAATGCATGCCTAAACAATGGAAGACTCATTATTTTATGAATGAATGACTGAGGTGAAACGGAAATTGCAGGAGAAATAATGGACGGCAAGATTTTAAGACCGCACCAGTGTGGTCCTAATGTAAAGAAGGTCGTTTTAAGTTCGAGAACGCGGATATATGAAATTGAACTAGAACTGTACGCACGCTCCGTATATCTGAGTCCGAATAGAAAGTTACCGCACTCAGCTGGACTAACTGTTGGGTGGGTGGCTTTATATTTGGTAGAACTACGAGATGTGTGTTCCTGGCATGCTAGTCACGCCTTTTGTTTGTCAGATGAAAGAGGCATGGTGAAAGTTGAACTAACGGGAAAGACTGTGAACCGGGAACCTGCAACGTCACAGCGTGTACTTTGGGGCTTTGTTAATACCAGCTAAATCGGCATTATGAAGTAAAAACCAGTTTGAGTAAAACTCATGAGAAGGAAAATAAAGAGAAGGAATGTCATTTTTGGAACATGAAAATCAAAAGAAGTCCTAATAGCAAGATGTCGAGGGATTTGGAAGGTGGACCGAACAGGTTTGAAACGTAGTCAGGAAAAACAATCATTCATAGATCTTCATTTACTGTAAATATTTCATTTAGAATAATAATAATAATAATAATAATAACAATTTATTTACTGCCAGTTTACAGGCATTGTCAAGGGAAGCGATTAAACACAAATCCGACCAGCAATGAAAAAAACTCCTAAGGTAAAGAAATATAGTTGATGGTGGTTTTCATGGTTTGGACCCTGCCAGCACATGGCTCCTTCATAGGCGGGGCTGGAGGGGGCTGGGCGGGGCCAGAGCCCCCTCTGGATTGAAGCCTTTTGAAGCGTATTTGCATCGAAAGATATGTTCCAAAAGCACCACTTATTGTACCTTCTTTGGAATTTAAAGGAGCTAATTTATCAAAATTGGCTTATAAACCGTGGAGAAAGCATCCGTTTACGCCCACTGAATGTAGCTGCGGATGAGCACAATATATTGAGGTTTTGTTTAAGTCCCTCATTGCTTAAACTCTTATTTGTCCACCGGTTTACAATCTGTGTGTGTTATTAATTCGTATATTTGACAATGGGGACGATATTTTAAAGTGGTGCCAAAATTGGGCTGGGATGTGGCGTCCCCTGCGCATTTTTTTTCGCTGGCGGGGCTAGGCGGGGCTATCGCGTTGCATGCCCCGCCACAGCCCCCTCCACAGCCCCGCCTAGCCACCTCATAGCCCCCTCTAGCCCCGCCATTATTGAGGGGGCCAGGCGGGGCTAGGCGGGGCTGGTGCTGGCAGGGGAGAGTTCAGGAGAAAAAACTGCTGGTGGTAGATTTTCGACCGTCAAAAAGGGGGGGGGGGTTGCACGGTATCGGAGATTATCAGACGTCAATTCCTTTCATAAAGTTGGGGGTAGTCAAAGTAGGGGCGTTGAGGAACAGCTGGTGAGATCGGCCATAGTGTTCAGAGACCGCAAACGCCATCGCTACGGTAGAGTCGATCAGTGGATTCAGCACCCGAAATTTGTGGCAGCTTTTCTGAATGCAAAAATCGAGTAATAGTTCTCTTAAATAAAGGATAATTTTGCAGAGTTTTCACACTCATGGGTAGTTTACTCCAAATAGCAATAGCATTTACAGAAAAGGAGGTCTTTGTCCCTGATCTCATTATTTATCATGTTAATGCAAGCTTCTCAGAAACAAATATGGAACAAATGATGTCGTCAGTCTGCGTGATCTAGACGCACACTGCAATTTGGAGCCTTGGAAGTTACCACATTAACATAATTGTTAACCACACATCTTTCATGCTCCATATATATTGCCTGCTTAAACAGTTAACAATCAATTATTGGTGACGATTTTGGGTTGAATCAAGGAATCATTGGCCTGGAATATCCTGGGTCATATCAGATAATGTGGTTGAACCGAATGAGGATGACTTGGCATTGAAAGAAAAGGGAATTCGCCAAGCAATGCGGATTATATCGCTTTCTTGTTTATGGAAAGTGGACCTATAGTGCGCATCTGTGTGATCGTTGGTAGTGAACGAAAAGCCTTGGTGAAGTCTATAACGTCGAATATGTGTAAAGTGGCCATAAAACAACAAGTTTGATTAAAACCAGAGACATGGAATTGGATGAAAATTGAGATGGAAGCTTGGCCGCGGGAACGGCCGAGGATGGCATACTAGCCGTGAAAATGGATAATCAACAGCAGGTATTGATTTAGGGTCGTTGGAAAACACGAGATCGAGTTTTTGCAAAATAAATGAAAACTTTGCGCTCTTGTAAGGTTCTTTCTGACTAACAGGCATTGATTACATCAAGGAGTTTGCTGGGCTGACCAAAATCTCCTTTTGATTGTACTTAAGTATAACCGAGATAATTTAAGCCATTCCGACGAGTTTCAAGATGTCTCGACCGTCGTCGACGAAACAGTGCAGTAACCCAACATGTTGTCAAGTCACATACACTAGTAGATATTACTATTAAACCGTTAAATGTAGTGGATCAACTGACACATTTTCGAAGTAATGTACATCTTATCTAAATAGGTCCCTAGGCTTGGCCTTCCAAAATGCAGGTTAGAGGGTTACGAAGTCTTCACGCCGTGGCTCTTACTAAATGCTGACTTGTGTGGCGAAATATTAATTTCTTTAATTATAAAACATGCATCAGACGAGATAACTGGCTAGTCTAGTGAGGTTACCGTCGTAATTTAAATGTTCAAGGCAGAACGTGTTTTTGAGGAAGTATTCACGACCAGCCTCCGAGAACCGTTTTCTGAGGTAGGTCGCTCTAATGTTCTGTCATGCCGGTCAGCCTTCATCGAAGGCTGTATGCTGAGACTGCAGCCTAATAGTAAAAAAGACCGATTCAGCCGCTGCGAAAAATGAAGATAGGTTTCATACGGATATGGTACTGCTAATAGCTTGATAATACATACTCTTTAACGTCGCGCTAGACCTGTCAATTGATTCAGCATGCCCACTACGCAAAATAACAGGAGATATAGAAAGTTACAATTAGCCAGTAACCTACGATTTCGCCGCAATGGAGGCCCTGCATAGACGAAAACCACTTGTTGAAAGTGAGAAGGGTGTGAAAACCAACATTCGCGATCCAGGATCCCATGGGAATTTCTGCTATTTTGTAATAAAGCTCCTTTTCCATTGGATCTTCCGTTGTGTTTGTGTAGTATCAGTTTCATGCTTAGAGGGTCCGTTTCCCTTACTGTAGATATCGGCCAATAATGTAAGAAAGAATAAATATATAAATGCAGGTGCCCTTATAAATGCTTGTTATCTTGAACGGCATTTGACCTACCATTTAGAGCAGCGAGACTAATTATTACCTCATGCGTATGTTTACCATCGTCTTCATAGTCTAAGAGGAGCCCAGATGTGCCGAGTTAGAGGGTTCACCGTGTATGCGTGATAGGCCACAGCATTTGCCTCGTTCGGGTGGTGGCTACTCCATACCGCCTTTGATCGACACCGAACGATAATCTGTGTCTCCTTAAGTTAAGTTTCACTTAGCAGTCACGCTTCAGCAACCGCTCCGACCGGCTGACCAAACCCGATGTGCGCATCCGGTGTCGAATGCGTCCCCAAATGCGGAAGTCCTTTCCTTTATCAAATCTTACCGCCACTTGAAAAGTCGTAGGAGGAGGACGACCCGGGTTAACTCGCGTAGTTCCTCTACTGGACAAAGCGCTTTCATGTAGTGGAATTCGGCAGCCACCTTTACATTAGAGTGCTCCGATTCAATAGGGCGGCTATCAGGACTCCTTATCATGATCGATGACTTAGAAAAATTAATAAAAATGAAGGCCAGGTAGCAAAACTACTCTACGAATGCTTTTTAGCCAACTCTGCGGTCTCAGAGGAACTGATCGAAAAACCAACCATACCAGCAGTATGCGCACTTGGGGAAGTTTCTTTTAGTAAAGAAATTAATATAATACCCGTCAAGAAACTTACCGGCGTTGCCTTTTCTGTGACAAATGAAATCTGCCTTGCATTATGGGACAAATAATCCATTCTCAGATGCTTCTTTCTAAACTATTATCACTACTCCAGTCAAGTGCTATTCTTCAGGCAACGGAAAATACTCGAGCGTTGCACCAATCTTTGTAATTGGAAATGATCAGTTAGCCAAAGCTCTTGTGTTCTTCGCAGTACACCGGCAATAGAAAAATCCTGAAAAAAATAATTTGAATTTCAATGTTAAATTATTTGACGGCCGCTTACCTAATAATCCCCTGCCGGCCGTGTCTTTGCCTCAAAACTCATGTCAGTTCCGCATCTTACTTTCCTAGAACTGATTTTCAGCAAAACAATAACGCAAACACGGTAATTGCAGTATACTTTCCCTTAAAAGGCCTTTGGAAAAGTGTCCAAATAAGATTAATAATAGAGCTGATAAGTCGCGAAGTCGCCCCTTTTGACTTTCACTTATATCACCTCCGAAACCGGTATCAAATGCTACCGGTACCAAAAGTGGCCTTAGAACCATCTCCTATTACCAGTAGAGTAATTGAGGGCATCATCTCAGGTGTCTTTATATTTCTTATATATATTCGCAACTTATAATTCATGTCAGCCTCAGCTGGAACTGTCATGTATAACGAGCATACAGTGGCCAGTATGAAAAGAGTAATAGAGAAAGATCTCAGAGACAAATGCTTTTTTTACCAAACAAAGGAAATCTTCTGATTTTCGGTCCGCGAACTTCCCTTATTATCTTTCAATGCTAACAAAACTAAATGAGCCACCCTAATAAAAGAAATATGTTTGAACTACACGAAAGCACTCGACTTATCCCTCCGTGTTAGACAAATTTCTACGAAAACCGCTTGCCTATTTGAGTATGTTGGTAAAAACGTAACCGTACATTCCCTAAAGATACAACTCAATCAAGTGTTCGTTGCACCTCTCCCACATCACCAATCAATTTTCTGTGACATGGTGCCATCAAATAGTCGACGAAAACTGGACCTCATGCAGAGGCAAATTGCCAAGTCCTTGTTTAAATGCGGTGGCGTCTAGGGTTCAAACACAAAATTGTGGCACAAATACCCCGAGACCCCGTTTAAATCGGGTAACTCTGTTGTGGCCTTAATCCTTTATTAAGAGTCCTGCATGTCCATGCTAACAAAACACTAGAAATAACAAAGGTGCCATAAGAATCCCCACATTTAGAACGTTGCAACGGTTAGACGTCTCTTGCGGCTACATTAAATATCTTCTCCGGTACTATTCCAAATCGTCGAAACCTGGCATAGTTTTAAAATAAAAACCAAAAAATCCGTAAGAATTTTAATATCTAGATATTATCAAATAAAACAGGACATTTCTAAAACCAATTCTTTATCATGAAGCATGGACAGAAGGGGATCAGTTGACGCCAGTCACTGAACCCTGTCAACACATGGTCCCATCTTGCGGGTGTGGCCAAGCATGGGTGGAAGTGGCCATGGCCACGCCATTTTTAAAAAATTTTCAGAGGCATTTCAGCCGCTTAGAGGAAATCTTTGTATGTTCCAACTTTGCCTAAATATACGCTAATTCACCTAGAAAGTGCCACGAGTCCTCTCTTCATGGGGAATGGTAGTGTGCCTAGATAAGCCGATAAGGACTCCTCTGTTCAGGTGGCTCACTTGGGCGCCATTTATCTGCTGCTCGTTCAGACGATCACGACGAATAGGTACGTGGTCTCACGTCGATTTCATGTCTATCGCGCCTTTTTGGTCTTAATTACGTCATTAATAATATGTTTTATTTTATGAAAGTAGGTTTATTAACTTAATAGGAATTTTGACCTCACAGTGCTTGTTTCGATTGCAATTAAACTTTTTTATGTTATTTTATATCCACCCAAGAAAGCAATCACGATGCGCAAGTCTTATGGCTTTCATCAGAGCACAATTTGCAAGCGGATTGCGCGTGAGTATAAGGCATATTATGCGCGCGTGGGTGATTCCTCCAGTCCCTCCACGTCGATGTAGTCATCTTACTGTGCTAATTACTGGCAAGTTTAGAACACGTAGACATGAGCCAAATCGCGGTCGCAGGCAAATGCTTTCTGGCGGATTTACGGGAGTTCGGTTTGGAGGAGTTGTTACAGATGCTGCGGTCCTACCACCCAGGAGTACCCAAAGACCCAAGGACACTTGCAAATGCATCGAACCTGTATTAACAAGCTCCTGAGCAAGGGAACTATGTTCATTTTGGTCTTGAGCGTGGTCTGCGAGATCAGCTGCACAGGCTGCCAGCAACGGCTGTTCATACAATACACATCTAACTGCATATTGGCAGAATAAAGATTTTCAAGGGGTGTAGTCAGTGCCCGTGGCCGATTCTTCCTCGTGTTCATCATCCGGTTGTTGACCAGCCCCTCATTGTTGGAGTGTTCTCCGGTCCCGGCAAGCCCGATCCGTTGAATAAATGCCTGGGTGACTTTGTTGGCGAGCTGGAAAACCTACTAGCCAGTGGTCTGCGTATTTTACAAACGGAAAATATCGTGAAGGTGAACTTAGCCCACGTTGGCTGTGACACCCCTAACCAAGGTTATGTGCGGAATACTAAAGCTCACAATAGCTATTACAAACGCGACAGGTATGTTGTTTCGTAGATTTAACTAGAACCACCACAGGTGTTCCCATATGGGTAAACTTATCGCAAACCACATGACGTTTCCAGTATGCAATGGGCGTCTGCGTGACGACAGGCCGTTCAGGTTGCGAAGACAGGAACACCGCCACAAGGGCAGGTCTCCGTTCGAGGATTTACCCATGTATATGGTAACCTCCTTCCCACTCGAATATATGAACCTGGTTTGCCTAGGCGTCATGCAGAAGGTGCATCACATTTGGCGTCTGGGCTCCAGCAAGTACTCTAACCCATTACATGCGTTTATTAAGATGTGTAGCCAATGTTTTTCGGCCAAAGTTTCACATAAATATAGAACACTCGATTGTCTGGAGTTCTGGAAGGCTGCCTAATACAGGCAATTTCGACTGTACATAGGCCCTGTCGTTTCGTCCTCCTCTATAGGTGAAGGCCGGCATCAACACTTTTACAGTTTTCCCTGGCAGTGCAAATATTCTGGCATCCCATGTTGCATATATCCTGGGGTGAATGCGGCCGGCTTCTGTTGAATCGCTTTGTTGTTGATTTCCCTACTTTGTATAATCATTCCGATATGACTTACAATGTCCATTGTCTGCTTCACCTGTATGACGATGTGGCTGGGTTTGGAGTACTGGGTAATTTCTCGGCATTTCCCCTCGAGTCCTTTTTACAAAGTGTCCGTAACAGTATAAAACGGCCAACTAACGTAGCCGCACAGGTTTTCAAGAGCTTTCCTGAAAGACGCTTGCCTGGGGTACCAACATGCCCAATGCTATTGGACGACGACGAGGGAGGGGCACAGACATCTAAACTGCCTTGCGGCTCTACAGCAATTTTCTACAAAAAGTTTGTTCTGCCAACTAAACAGCCCGATAATGTGGTCCTTATCGGAAATAGACAGTGCCTATGGACATCAGTGTCGGCTACCGGCATACCTTACCGCCCGTTCCTTGAGTGTGAGGATCCCCTAACAACATCTCTTCTCTCTTCCTACTTTTACATGTTTAAAGCCTCCTGTTTATCAGACATTCCTTCAAATACTGCCATCTCAGACATCATTTGCAAATATTTCCCCTGATATTGACGGTTGTTTTTTGTGATTCCCTTACTGCACACTGTGCGTGCGCATTGACTCTTGTTTACATTGTCTATTTGAGGATATAAATTTCCTTGTAGATGTATTCGGTTGTGGAGTTCATAAATGACAAGGCTGTGGCCATGGTGATCACAGTCTGGTTTTACGACTTAAGCAGCGTTATGCGCCCTAAGAACCACAAAGATCGGACTGTCTTGCTGAAAAATAACAGGCGGCCACCAGACGGCACCAAGGTGTACGCTGTGAGGCTACTAAGAAGTACTCGGATGATGCAGAAGGCCAGAGAGCTGGTCCGAAAAGCACTTCTACCGGACAAACTTTCTAGCTTGGAGCCGGGCGAATTAGGCAGGGGGATAAGGAAGAGCTACATGATCCAAATCGTTAACATTTCTTTGCAGATATGTCCACAGGCCGACGTCGGATCCAGACAATGATGAAGAACTACTGTATGGCCAACACCACCACAATTGCTACAGTAATCATAATTATCTTTAGTTATTCGTACACCAAGAATGGACGAACAGATCCCTCAAGTCTTTTCTCAGTTCAGTCCACCTACGTCACCGACTTCACCTCGGTAACTGCGTTTTATTAATTATTACCGAAGGCTGTCTAGAGAAATGCCGGCACCGGCGCCAGTGCCTGCTACCCAACCTGCATGTAACCTTCAGGCGCAGTGTAACATGACTGACTTAAACGTTCGGTTAGCGTCCCTCGAGTAGGACTGTTGAAAATCTCATTGACAATCTATTAGAAAGAAAATCTTCTTCCTGGCCAAGCAAATGGTCGACCTCAACAACAGTGTGCGACAACTGCAGGGAACAATGACGGATGCTGTCAGTGCATTAGAGAGGGCGCCACTTCTGCCGGCGTCGGGCCCTCTCGTCTACATTTGCCATTGTGCACAGCCGAAGCCTATGAGGACTTTGTTCGGGGTTGGCAGAAAACGCAGTATGTGTATATTTCTCTAACTGTTTTCAGATCAAACAGCTGGCCGTGATGAGAGGACAAAATGAGAAAGACTTTATCACAAATCTCCTGACTGCTTTAATTGGTCCGCCGCCTTGTTAAACTTTATTTCGCAGGAGCGAATCCATGGAGGAGCGGTCGTTCCTAGCCTGCCCGTTGTTTAGTATCCCAAACGGTAGGTTTACTTTGTGCTTATTGTCACATACAGATGCCATTGGCCAAAACCCACATTTTAGCAAATAAAACAGGGAGTTAGTCCGACAAACGGCTATGGGTCGAAGGGCCGGCATGGAGGACGATCAAAACGCAGTCGCAACATTCATACGGTATGACATTTTGCTTTGAATTACTGCCCAAATGTGTTCGGTTTCAAGGAGTTCCCACCGATGACTTCGCATTTCCACAACTTTCCCCTCTGAAACACGCGTCGGTTGGCTGAAAAAGTCTACTGTTAACCCACTTTGTGTTATTTCCCTCTCTAAAATAAGTATAATAATAGTATGTGTACATATTATTATTGTGATTATTGCAAAGTGAATTGCTAATTCACTTGACGAGGTCTATTTGAGGTATGAAGTCCGCAGAAGTAATAAATCCGTCTACCTTTCTCCGGACTTTGAAAAGTGAGTTTACGGAATTTTGTTTGCACGAGGCTGCGATGGCGTGAGACTATTGGGGGCACCAATTATCTCCGCAGTCGGCGAGAGGAGGGGGGCCAAACCAGTCACACTTAAATGCGAATCCGCTGTAGTCCCACAGTCGGTCAAATAAGATCACGTACATAGAACTGCGTGCATGAATTTCAACTGTCCGAGGACGGACAGATGAATTCATTACTCTGAACGCCAGACTGTCATCTGGCCTGCTCTGAAGGAAGCCTCCTTATAAGACGCCACCCAGGAATTGCATTTCCCATGATATAAACATTATTAATTAATTCAATGAAAACATAATTACGTATGTTTTACCACAGTTGTCTTATTGCAGGAACCGCCATTAACTAGTGGAAATGGTCCAGAAGCACTTTAATGTACATTGAAGAACTGCATCCTTGCATATATTTTTCGTACCGATTTCTCTCATTTACAAATACTCAATAACCCATCTTTTCCAACCACTGTCTGTCCACTTTTCCATGTCGTGTGATAGAGTGGACGTTAACCAGGTTGTCCAGTTGTGTCCTTACGTTCGGTGTTTATCGCTGAATTGCCTTAGTCAATGCTGGAAAGATTCAATGACACAAGTACTCGTACTGCGATAGCCGACAGTTTAGAATAAGTGCATTCGCGTGTATAAAAGGGGGGCCATAAAAGGGAGGGGAAACGAATAGAGAATGGCGAGCGCCGCCACGCATTTTTTCGGATGGTATGGCGAAATCTGGCTGTGGTGTCGAAGGCCACACATTAGCCACGCCAAATGGCCATGTTTAGCCGCATCATAGCCACCTCTCGCCGCGGCGGCAAGACATGGTCAGCCGAGACTGGTGTTGGCAGGGGAACAACCCCAGATTATAAATCCAAAAACAATTAAGTATGACGCGGCAGAATAACTACATAAACGTAGATAACAGTGAGCGTTGCGTAGTCGGGAAAGTTCTGTATTGATAGGCGATATCTACGAATTTCGCTTTCAACCATCTCACATTGTCCTCTGACGTCGGTGTTAATTCCGATAATTGGTGATATAAGTCTTCAAATTGACCCTCGATCTTCGTCGGATATATTTTTCTTCTAGTAGATATTCTATTGTTTATTGTCTTTTCATACACAGAACTTGACCAATAAAATTTCAAAAACTTTCAGCAGCAAACTGACATTGCTTCAATAGGCCTATAGAGATAAGTCGTCTGTAAACGTTGATTTGACAACAATTTATCCAGAAGAACACATTGCCAGACACAGCATATTGACCGGTGTGATCTTGGATACATTTTGAACTGTACTGGCTAATGGACGTTTTTCGATCATAATCTATATCCGTCTTTTCGGCTGTAAATCTAACTGGCTCTAATAAACAAGCCGGAGCAAACATACAGACGGTGCAATCATATTTAAGCAGCAGATGCTCCGTCAATAATCAAAGAATAAATGTGAGTACTTGCAGTCGATTCTTGCTTTGACCCGGAAGGAAGGTACGACAGGAAGAGAGCCGGTTCGGAGGACAAGCACTTTATTGGAACTTGCGGAAAGGAGGGGGTTACAACTCGTAAGAAAGGTGTGTTATTTATAGTGGCTCCAGAACGTTCTGGAACATTCCGTCCAATGACGCTCCAGCCGTTGAGGGCGTTCTAGAATGTTCCTGCCCGGAGCGTGCTGGTCACTGATTGGCCACCGCGTGCGCGATAGCCTCCCCGCGGAAACGTCTGGAATGTTCGACAAGCCATTGATTGGGCCGCACACGTGAGCAAAGTCACCACGCGTGCTCGGCGCTGCAGTGCGCGCCGATCAGTCGTCTAACTTCACGCGTGACTCACGTCGCCGACTTGGTCCCCTGATTGGCGCCTTAGGCCGCGGCTCTACGCCGCTTTCACTCTCCATAACAATTCTACATTCGGCGGCAATCAGCATCCTACAACGCTCCAGATTGGCAGAATACTCTAGATTTAAGAATTACTTAACAAGGGGCCTTAATTACCATACTGAATATCTGGTTTTTTCTCATTTCTGATATTATATGGAATTTGAAATCGGCCTTTTTCCTTAAAAACAATTTCCCAAATCACGCACAATTATCTAAGCAGAAGCCTAAGCAAATAAGTCAATCGTGCTACCGAAAAGGATGAGATTATTTTAATATTTTCGTGCCTTCTAAGGGGACTGAACGTGCCTTATAAGTCCTATAATCTTAAACCTACTCAGTTTGTTAGTTTTTTTTCTGGCGATAGACGGTCGCCCTCCCGGGTTCGCAATCGTAGCTCAAGCTCGTGTATAAAATTTTCGTGGATGTACGTTTTTGTTGTCCAGACGTGTCCGAACTTTTAGTCCGTAGAAAACGCGTACGTTTATAAAAAGGACTCCCAATCGAACCTGCGGATTATGGCACAGTTGATTTACAGGGAACTGGATCAGAAAAGTCGCCGGTATCGTGGACCTATTAAGATTTTCAGAAGTGTTAAAAGAATAGAATAGTTTTATTAAAGCGTCCTTAGGCACTGTCAACCTCCTTTGATCATAATGCCTGCCTTTTGTTTGAAAACTTCCGCAGGTGCATAAAACAACTGAACCAAGGATTTTTGTTGCATGCTTATGTTTATTTGCAAGGTATAAATAATGCAGATCCGACTAATTAGATCACAATAGGGACTACCTCTGATTCGCGTCAGTCCAGACTCGCTTTCCCCATATGTATGGAAGCAACAACGAGGTTCCTGGGGGAGAAACACATGCTCTGAGGTCTCCAGCACAGCGTCTGACAGAACCGCTTCTGTCTTCTCAGCTTATTGCTTTCAACTGAGCAGCAGTAGGGTCGACTTCATTTACACTATTTCAAGACAACTTCCAACAATGTCCTACATAGACGACTAATCTATAAATCACCTAAAACTAGAACAAAGGGAGCACTGCTGACGTGGATTGTAAATTTTCTCATAAAGCGATTGAAAATTGTGTACGTTGGGGTGTGAAAGTCAACCACTTCCCCTATCCTAATTGATGTACGCCAGGGCTCAGTCTTAGGGACGTTGCTCTTCCTAGTGTACATCAAAAAATATGTAACTGATGTAGGTTGCAGTGCCGTCGTGCTTGCTAACGATGTTAAAATCTGGGGGACCATGAACTCTGACCTGACAGGCAGGAACTTCAAGAGAGTTTCAGCAATCTCATCAACTGGTCAGTTCGTTGTTATTCACTCCTGCTGTCTAGTAGACTATTGAAGTCGTCTCTTCATCCACACGGATAATCCCACCTATTCCTGCAGAACATAACGACAAGACAAAAGTAGAAATCATGCTGCTAAAACTGGCCCAGCGGGAACACGAGCGGTACGTAAAGTTTATTCTACCCCATAAACCATCATATGTCACGTTTAACGACACAGCCAAACATTTGAAAGCACTGTTCTGTTTTACACAGTCGTTATTTAATCGACGTTTTGAATGTTTCAAGTTAGAACGTAAGTCTGAAGAAGACTATTTTGACTTGGCCTATCGAGTTAAGGATACTTTTAAGCAAGCCGAGCTAGAACAGGCCACCAGCGCACAGATTAAAGCATAAGTTTACATTAAGTCGTTGTCGTTGCCAGAAGATGCAGATGTGCGTACGCGGTTACTCGTCCAGCTAGACCAGAAAGGCGATATGACAGTACAGGAACTAGCGGAGGAATGTGTCCGAATCACAAATATCAAGCAAGATACCCGGCTTATTGGAAGCACAAATAGTCAGCCAGTTTACGTTTTCGACAGAAAAACGAGACAACCAGGACCGAATAGAGTTTCTCCACGGAAGCCAAAGACGGCTTGTTGGCTGCGCCGCGTGAGTGAATGCCCCCATTGTATTCGGAAGTGCAACAAATGTTCTCGTGTTGGACATAAAGCTTCACGTTGCAGAACAGCGCACGCTAGCCCAAGAAAGAATTACCATGTCGTCTTAGAAGGCAATTTGCAATTATTCTATTGCGAATACCGGAAATACTTGACAGTGAAGATTAGCGAAATGCCGATCACAGTAAAGGAAGACCCGGCTTCTGATCTGACCATAAACAGCATGCGCACATGAGAGGACATCGGTTCTCCAGAACTGAGACCATCAGAAATCATAGCATGGGCGTCGAACGAGACGCGTATGGAAGTTGAAGGCGTTTTTCAGGCGACGGCCAGTTTTCGAAGCATGAGTTGCCTCGCACATGTCTATGTGTCGAGGACCCGTAACAATCTTCTCGGAAAAAACACGATCACCGAACTGGGAATGTTGAACCGTCCCTTCGACAAAATTTGCAGCGCGGTGCACAAAACCATCGAGGAGGGCCTGAAGAATAAGCATATGGAACGCATGGAGAACGCGGCCGGCGGGTGCACGAAGACGAAGATAAGTTTGAAAGTGAAGCTGGAGAGAAATCTAGTTTTCAAGCAGAGCCGACAAGTCCCGTTTGCGGTACAGTCGTCCGTAGAAGCTGAACCGGAAAGGTTACAGGCAAACGGCATAAGCTATCCTAGCAGTTATTCAGCTTGGGCTGTTCCAGTCTTAAGGGTAAAGAAACACAATGAATGAATACGATTATGTGCGCATTATTCCACGGGCTTGAACGACGCACGAGAAGATTATCATTTCCCGCTGCAAACCTTAGAGCGGATTTTTGTTACTTTAAATGGAGGGAAAGTCTTTGCAAAAATCGATCTATCTGAAGCTTACTTGAAAATTAAGGTGGACGAGAAATCGCAGGAACTTTTGACTATTAATACGCATAAGTGTCTCTTCAGATATACTCGTGTAAACTAAGGCGTGAAAACGGCGCCTAGTTTGTTCCAACAGGTTATGGATACGATGATTACGAATGTTCCCGGGACAATTACATATCTGGACGATATTTTGGCCGTCGGTATCTGAGAGGAAGAGTTGACTCAAAGGCTGGACCAGGTTGTGGACAATCTGATCGACTACGACCTTAAGATCAATAAGGAGAAAAGTGATTTTTTGAGGAAGGAGATCCACTATCTCGAGTTCATTGTCAACGAGAATGGGCGTGGAACTGACCCAGAGAGGAAGAAGGCATTCCAGAACATAAAAGTGCCGAAGAAGACAAAGCAGCTGCAATCGTTTATGGGGTTGGTCAGCTACTACGGCCACTTCTTAAATGGTTTGCATAGTTTAAAACCTCCACTGAGCCGAATTCTGTGCAAGGACGTGGAGTTTGTTTAGTCACCAGAATTTCAAAACGCATTTGATGCCATAAGGGCAAAGATATGCGACTCGACTATGCTATCGCACTTCGAGGCTGACAAGGAGACCATTGTCCAGGCAGACGCCTCTAATTACGGTTTAGGCGAAGCGATCCTTCAGATGGACGCAGATGGGAGAGTCCAGCCAATCATGCATGCCGCCAGGTAACTGACGAAGGCAGATTGGAATGATAGCCAGGTTGAAAAGGAGGCACTGGCCATTATCTTCGCCGTACAGAGATTCGACCTGTTTATTTATGGCAGACCCTTCACACTGCATACTGATCATCAACCACTGAAGTTCCTTTTGGGTACTAACGTAGTGTTCCCCAGAACGTAGCTAGGAGAATACAACGCTAGAGTCTTATTCTTCAAAACTATGACTATAAGATCCAATATGTGCCCACTCAGAACTTTGGAGCTCCGGACGCCTTATCACGACTGAGTGCAGAAAACGAAAATCAAGAAGACGTGGTTGTTGCCGGTACGCTAATACACTATGAGGATGCGTTTGGAGGTGTCATCCGGCAGTTGTCGCACACAGCCGAGAACATCAGTGCCACAACTGCAGCACACCCCCTTTTGCGCCAGGTGAATGAGTTTATTCGGAACGGTTGGCCCAGCGACGACAAAGTACACCCATCGAAAAAGCCCTTCAGGAACAGAAAGAATCAGTTATATATCACGGAGGACTGCATTATGTGCGATAGCAAAGTGATGATCCCAGCCGGATATCCGCAATAATTTTTGCGGGAGCTCCACGCCGGATATCAGGGTATGACCCGCATGAAACAACTGGCCCGCAAATAGGTATATTGGCCGGGAATTGATAACGACGTAGAATCTTTCGTTCGAAGCAGCGACCTGAGGCTAATAACCCACCAAGAGTTCCGCCGTGCCATGGCCGGAGGTAACGAGACCTTGGAGTAGAGTACATATAGATTTCGCGGGTCCGTTTTTCAACCGAATCTTTCTAATAGTTGTCAAAGCATGGTCCAAGGGGCTAGAAGTTTTTGACGTCTCGGCAGCTGCTGCTGATATCACGGCAAGGAAGACGGAAGAACTAATAGCGAGATACGGCATGCCCACGGAGATTTTGACGGATAACGGCACTCAGTTCGCGTCATCAATTTTCTAACAGTTGTGCCAGAAATGAAGAATTCGACATGTAACGTCACCACCATTCCATTCGTAATCGAATGGCCAGGCAGAACGTTTCGTCGACACGATCAAGAGAGCAATGAAAAAGATGTGGAACACTGGTGTTAAACTGGAGTATCTCAACACATTCCCCTTTGCCTATCGAACAACTCCAAAAAGTGATCTTGGGCGCCAGACATCAGCCGAACGGTTTTTGGGACGACAGTCGGATATGCGATTACAGAACGTACAACCGGAAACCCGAGTTCCACATAAAACAAAACATTACTTTCGCGAGGGAGAGGAGGTGTTTACTCACAACTACAAAGCCGGAAATAAGTCCTGGAGAGAAGGTATAATAAGAAAATCCAGAGGCGTTGTGTTTGAGGTGGAGAAAGCAGCTAGAAAAATAAAGAGGCATACAAAGCAGCTCAGGACTGGACACACCAGAGACAATTAAATGACACTCGGCCTGTTGTGTGATACATTTGAGGTTCCAACCGCCAGGGTAGACAGTCAGACAACACCACCCGTCGACCGTAGAAGTAGCAGAAAAACGCAACCGCCAAGGAAACTGGTCTTGGACCCGGAGAAGAAGAGGTACGAGGTCCAACTTTCAAAAGCGGGAGGTGTTATGGAGGGTGAAAGCGGCGTAGAGCAACGGCCTAAGGCGCTAAACAGGGAACCAAGCCAGCAGCGTGAGACGCGCGTGAATTCAGACAGCCGAACGGCGTGCACTGCAACGCCGAGCACGCGTGGTGACTTTGCTCACTTGTACGGCCCAATCAATAGCTGGTCGAACATTCCAGACGTTTCCGGGGCGACTATCGCGCACGCGGTGGCCAATCAGCGACTAGCACGCCCGGGCAGAACCATTCTAGAACGTCCTCAACGGCCGGAACGTCATTGGACGGAATGTTCCAGAACGCACAGGAGTCAATAAATAGCGCACCTTTCTTACGAGTTGAAACCTCTCGTGTCCGCAAATTACCAATAAGGTGCTTGTCCTCCGGACCGGCTCTCTTCCTCTCCTACCTTTCTTCCGGGCCATAACACCACTCGCAATTCATCTCCGATATATCTAATTCCCGGTTTCTAGTACATGTATTTCGTGCTTTTTACCTTTCTCACTATCTTTCCTTTAGTGAGAATGACGACGGGTTTTACAACTCTTCAACGAGGTCTTAACCAACATTCATTTCCAGTACCCCGCTGACCTGGTGTGTACTTTCCTTGCGTCTTTGGCCACTTAACCTCTACGCTGGCCCCGCAAGCGTTTAAATTCGACTCTTTTAAGAAGCCCAGTTATTCCATCTAAGTTCAGATCTTGCAGAAATGGGGGAGATAGTTTACAGGGCTAAAGATTAAGACAGACTTATTTTGTCAGCACTACATCAAAGAGCACCATTGCATACGCG
Organism: Spirometra erinaceieuropaei; assembly: GCA_902702965.1. NCBI lineage: Eukaryota > Metazoa > Platyhelminthes > Cestoda > Diphyllobothriidea > Diphyllobothriidae > Spirometra > Spirometra erinaceieuropaei. The sequence continues at coordinate 147,160 of CACRXP010000260.1, forward strand.
CCGAAAGCTTATTAATTTACGTATTTACTTCAGCAATAGGCAGACGTTACTAAACTAACGTGCTATTGGCTTATGTAATGAATAAGACAGGGAGCTAGTCCATGTAACTACATATGCAATATCGGAAAATAGCTTGGTTGTATGTGTCAGCTGAAGTCGGCTAATGGCTTATGAGCTCGTCAATCAAGCCTGGATTTTGAACATCTTCAATTGTCTGTCCGCAGGAAAAAGCAGCACTAGCCAATTTTACGTAGAACCAAGCTTCCATTAATTATATAACCCGGACTGGAAATCTAGCTGCTTTTACTATTTTCTCGCTTTTTCAACAGATATTTCGGTTTGTTGTCATCACAGCACTAACATACTTACGCTCTCTTTGGCGGTAACACAGGCAGCTAAGTTCCATACGGTCTTTTATCCTGACCAACCCCGCCCATCTCTAGATCTCTAGAGAGCCTTTCAAATATCAGTTTTGCGTGTCTTACCCTGAAGGTCGTTGAATTAACTTCTTCCGTTACGATGATCGTTTCCATTGTGATCAATAACGTTCACCATTAAGCATTGTACGTCTTCGTCCAGTCGGTGTTTTTATATATGACATTTAGGTTTTTTGTCCAGACACCTTTTTCTGTCATCACTGTGGCCGAACTGAAACAAAACGAATGGATCACTGGATCGTCAGCACTGCGTAGTCTTCCAGGGCCTATCGGAGTCGCATGCTCCTACGCCGAAGGAGAGTATTTCCGCTGACCTCGATATGCTTCAACACCTTCTGAACAGGATGCTTAATTCAAATGAAAAGGTAACCATTCGCGCAGCCTTCAGGATCGGAAAGAAGGTGAGTAAACAACCGGAAACTGCGCGGCTACGACCTCTGAAAATTGTTTTGGGCAGTAAAGAGAAGGCCAGTTTACTTCTGTCCAGGAAAAGCAGCCACCGAAATTCTTACAAGGAAGTTTATTTCAGCCGGACTATTCTCCAGCGGAAAGCCTGAAATGCCGCAAATTAGTGATGAAGCTGAAGAGGAGACTTGCAGCAGGAGAGAGCAACTGGGCTATTTTCAGGGGACGAATAATAAACAGGAATGCGATGTTGCTTTGGAACCAACCAGTCATCATGATGGCGGCAGCAAAATAATATTGGCAAGCCCGAGACAAACCGAACGAAGTACTGTCGAATGTTGTAAACTTAAATTCTTTTACACCAGTGCTCACAGTCTGTTTTCCAAGCTTGACGAACTGACAATACAGGTAGGGGATACTCCTCCCAAAAGGTATAGAAATAACATAATTCGCTTTCACAAGAGAAGCAGACTTTATTCCAATTAGTTCAGAGAACATGGCAGATCCCACTACCTAAGATATCGTGTTTCGAGAGGCAACGATTTTGGAAGAACTAAAAAGCTTGAAGGAATGTAAATCTGCCGGTCCGGACGAGATCGCAGCAAAGCTGCTTTTCGAGCTTGCCTGAGGGCTGGCCAAACCACTATCCTTTCTGTGCCAGAAATCGTCTGATGCAGGAATCCTTCCCACAGAATAGAAGACGGCCCACACTACACCCCTTTACAAAAGCGGTAGTCGTGCACTTGCAACGAACTACGGACCCGTCAGTCTGACATCCATCTGCTGCAAAGTGGTGGAGAAAACCATAAAAAAGGAGTTGCTGACTTATCCGGAAAGCCACAACCTCTTATCCAATGCACAAAACGGTTTCCGTAGGGGTTGATCCTGTGTAGTGAATTTAATATATAAAGTTCAAATTTGGACAAGAGCGCTGGACGCAAAACACACTGTGAACGTGGCCTATATTGATTTCCGAAAGGCATTCGACAGTGTTCCGCACCAGCGTCTCCTGCACAAGTTGAGACTAATGGGCATCGGCGACAAACTTCTCAAATGGATCGAAAACTTCCTCATCGGCCGATACCAAATTGTCTGCGTAGAAAGACAGCAATCAAGGCGCACATTAAAACAGAGTGGAGTCTCACAGAGCTCGGTGCCTGGACGAACCCTCTTTCTCTTGTCCATCAATGATTGTGTATATGGGCTGGACTGTGACAGTGCCATGTTTGCAGATGACATAAAGATCTGGAAAGTCATCCAGAAGGCTTCCGATAAGACCAATTTCCAAGAAAATCTTTGTCGATTAGAGGAGTGGTCCCTCAGATGGCTCTTATCCTTTAATTTGAAAAAAACACCATACTGAGCCTCGGAAATCAGACCCCCAGTACGCGACAATACCATTTGAACGAAATACCACTTCCAGATGCAGAAACGCAGGAAGATCTCGGAGGCTGGGTTGCAGGCAGCCTACAGCTTTCTACGCAATGTTGTAGGGAGGCCAAGGCCACAACCTCAATGCTATATGCCATCCAGCGGGCATTCGCAGTTTTCGATATAGAGTGCTTCTCCAAAGTCTTCGGCAGGTTTTTAAGGCCACATCTCGAATATGCCATTCAGGCCTGGAGACCATGGACACACCAGGACTACAATCGGCTCGAAAGGGGGCAGAGGCGAGCAACAAAACTAATAAGACGTCAAAGTGCACTGCCATACGAGATCAGCTTAACTAACCTTAATCTCTATCCTCTGAGTTATGGGCAGTTGCGCGGAGACTTGATACAAACTTTCCGTATCGTGCGTGGCATGGACAGCGCCCTTCGGTGCGATGACTTTTTGCAACTCGCCACAACAACTGACCTCCGGGTACATCCCTTCAAGCTACGTGTGCCCAGGGTAGATTGAATGTAAGGCAGTATTTCTTCCTTTACCGTGTCTTGGAGCCGTGGAATAACCTGCCCGAGACGGTTGTCATGTCTCAATCTGTGGCGACATTTAAATGCCGGCTTGATAGACATGATGCAGCAACAAGAGGACTATGTGACTTTTTAGCCATGAGACAAATGACTTATGTGCATTAATGGCTGCATTCACTTAATGCTGTAATTTCTTCACATCTTGCCTATTTATCGATTTTTTATGTACAAATAGGGAGTTCGAAGGTGTAAGCCTATTTCCCTTAAATGCACTGACTGACTGAGCTTATATTTGTTACCTACGACCCCCAAAGACTGTTTATGTGGATGATCTGAGTATTGGTAGATGCATGATTTGAACTAAAAGCAGTCTTGTTTTTCAGGAATGGCACTTGAAATAATGGTTTGAACTCTGAATAGATCTACAGGTCCTTTAGAGAACCTGACGTTTTACCGAGTGCGGCCTGTTGCTATAGCTTTTTATTACAGCACGTTAACACCTCACAGTTAAACATTTTCCAAAATTTAATACATAAAAGCCTAAAACACATGTTTCTCCTATATTTTCTGACTTTAGAAAGTGAATTTTTTATGTGTTTTGAAAAATGATATCTAAAATAGTTAAGTTTGAACTTATTTAATTATAGGATTAATAAATGTTGTATATTGAAGCATAAATGGGCTATAGCTGGTGCTGGCAGGGTATCCAAGATCTGGCAGAGATCTGGATAACGAGACACAAATTGTCCTTCGAAACTGTATCTGAAACATGTTTCATTATAAAAATAAAGGCATTTATCTACACTTTCAATGCTCCTCTTCTAATCAGGGACCTTAGTAACAAAATATATCCAGGCAGTTGTATGGGTATATGCATATTAATATGCATATTCCCTCTGTATAGTTAACTATACAGAACAAAAAATTTTAATTTTATTTGGCAGTTCAAAGTTAAATTTCAACGAGCAGTGATAACTAGTAAATATCATATTTGTCAGCAAAATCGACGCCTGGCAAATATATTTAACAGGCGTCGATTTTGCTGACAAATATGATATTTACTAGTAATCACTGCCCGTTGACCTGAGGAAATTTTCTGCTTTAAAGCATAAAAAGCATTAGAAAAATGAGGGAGTAGTAAAGAAAATTTGGAAGAGGTTGCGTGGGGATTTTCACTGACAACTTAATACGTCGTAGAATCGTTTATTTAACTCGAGTTGGCCACATCCTATTAATTGGATATCCCTCTTTCGCGTTTGTGAGACAGTTCGGAAAATCGATATATATATATATATATATATAATGATAGTGGGCGCTCACCGATCAGGTTACCTAAATGTGGATTTAATCGGCCACAGTTACTTAAAATGCTAATATACTGTTTGAAACTAAAAACATTACTGTGTAGATGGCCTAATAGAATTAGGAGAGAAATAGACAGAAATTCGTATTACTTTGAAAGTAAAGATCCAAAATTCTTGGTAAAAGTACTGTAGCAAGCCAGGAAGGCCAGCATAGCCAGTTCATACTTATAGGCCACCTCTAGCCGGATTCGGGGAACCTGAACCTTGAACCGTCGTTTTCTGGTTATAAGACGTTATTAAGTCCAGTGCCTTATCGTTAATTCACGGACTCGTCCCGTTGGTTTCCATCAGAAATATTAGCTGTGTTAGAAGTTCATTCACTGACCAGGTTACGGGACATGTTAGTTCGTCTGGGCCAGGAGACTCAAACCAGAATCCTCGCCAACAATCCAACAGCCATGGAAAATTTTGTAGCAGGAGTGCCGGCAGGCGACAGCCTGCAGGGGGCTATAGGTGAAAACCAAAGATGTAACGGGAGGGGTCCGTCCCGCAACCTGGTCGGCGAACGTATTTATACCACAGTTTGTGGAACCAGAATCTGCTCCAATGTGATTAAAACTAAAAAAACATACAAACATATGTCTAAAAAATAATAGATGAGAACACAGTTTTGAATTACGATTGCAGGAATAACTGCACTTTGTCAACTTCTACTATCCACGTTGAAGACATATTATGCGAGGGTTGAGGAAGCATTTTAACTGCACATTCAGCAAATACCTTTGCATGCAGAAAGAGACATTTTCTGATAAATCCTTTGCTCTCTGGTGCGCTAATTGAGACAATGCAGGGGACTGCGTTGTAAAGATGAAACTTTGTCGACTAGCTACGTTCAGTGACCGGTCTCCTGAAATATCAATTAAAATTCTAAAAACTGTTTTCGATCAAGATGGGTTATGCAGGTGCAATTATGTTAAAAATAATTTTTGGCATTGAACCGTAATATTTTAAACACATCAGGGCGTTGGCTTTAGAATATAATTCTTTTCGGTAGTCTACAAAAACTGCACTCCGTAGAAAATGACTATGTAACAAGTAGGCATTTTTTCAATAGGTTTTCAGTGCCCTTATAACTTTAGCTATACCTGCCAAAGCCTGCATAAAATTTGTTTCTCGAGCGAATTTGGCAGCAAATCACATCTTTTTAAATTTACACTCAATGAAAGGGTATCCAATAGTTAAAAATAGTCGCTAAATTCGAGAATTTTTAAAACCGTGAAATTCTCTCTAGAAGAACGTCCTCTCCTGTCTGTTTAATTATACTCCTCCATAGTCATGCAACGTGGTGCGAATCCGTTGCAATATTTTCTGATGCCCATAAGGTATTCTGGTAATGGCTTAAAGGGAAGTTTTTCCCTACCCGGAAAGTGAACGGCTCGTTGGCTGAAAGTCCTGATAAAAATGCAACGGCAGATTGAGCTAAAAATTAGTTGTAATTAGAAAACGTCTTTGGAATTAAAAGATACCCTTTCTTTGAGTATAAATTTGTCAAAAAACGTATTCTGATATTAAATGAGTATATAAAACAATGTTAATGGAGGCTTTCTACAAAACACATTTGAATTTATAAAGACATTGAAAATCAAAGAAAAGTACATACTACCTAAGTGGATATTTTTACCGAGTGCGGCGTTTACAGATGTCCAGGCAGAACAGCATTCAAAAGCTGTTATCATGGCCCGTCTCAAATATCACGGTATTACGTAGCAAAATAACCAGTCTTGAGGCCCCGCTAAGTAATCCTTCCTAATTGAAAACGCATTTTAGAATTTTGGATAACATTTTCGGAGACTGGCCACTGACTGTGTGCTTCATTTCTCAGTCTATCTTATCTCACGGCTGTTAAGTGCGCGGGATTTAAACTAAAATCCTGAATTAAAAAAACCAAAATCGCTATTCGGCCAAGTGGCAACAACCTTTCCGACTTCTGAAATCATGCATTAGCCCAGTCGCTATCTTTGCCATGGAGCAGCGGCGCGCTTTTCCTAGCAAAAATCATATTTCTGACGGAAGTATTATCAAAACGAAAACATATACCAAAATACTAACACTGACATGGGCGCGTGTGAGGATTAAACCCGAGCTAGCCTATCGCGAGTAACATCCCCAGGCTTCACCAGCTCATATAAAAACATTCAATTATTTTGGAATAGGAATGTCATCGTAGCGTTCTAGCTCTTATCAGTAACATCCGTAAAATATGCACTTCCGGACACCATACGGTCACGTGTTTGATATAAATGCCAGAAATGTTCATTTTTATCCCGACTCTTTGATTGAATGATGTTTCATTCCTTTGTGAATGATCAAGCAGCAGTTATTAAGTCCTGTATTTTTCAAAAGACGGCTACAGTTTTCAACAAAAGATTGAATTTCTCCTGAATCTAAAGTTTAAGCGTTAAGATGCCAGTAATCGACTAATTTTCTAATCGACGCCGCTCGCCATTTAGAAATAAAATATCGCTCTTGTTCCAGCGATCGTGTCTCCTTCTTTACGACTGCTCCTATATCCGCTTCTATTAATAAACATATGTACAACCCACGCGGAAGACAGCACCAGATGATAAAATAACTGACTGCAAATTCTGAGTGTCGATAAATTGTCGAGTATCGATAGTTTTACTCCTGAACGATTTTGGGGTTTCGGAGCGTCTGCCCGAGCCTTCTTTAACGTACGTAATTTAAGCTAACTAGACTTAACTAAAAACGACCGCTTGCCCTCAGCGCACATTTCTGGATTTTGCTAGATTAAAACGGCAATTTGTTAGGTAAAAGTATTCTAGTGTCAAATACACACGCACTGCTTTAAAGTCTGAATTTAGAGAAATATTGCCACGCATCCCGACAAATTTGGCTGACTAATGTTTCATTTTTTGTTGTAATGCTTGCCTGAAGAGGACAATTTTGTGATTCGTTTCGCCGATATGGTCTGACGACGGTGAAGTACGATGTCAATGTAGGCCATAAATTACATCGCATGTGTCCTTTTGTTGCATTTAGTTAGACTGAATGTCGCTGTGAGCGGCAATAGCCAGAAAAGTACTCCGCCAATCAGACCTGACTGGGTGGCAATGACCGATTGCCAAGCCAAAAACTTTAAAGATGAAAATCACCAGAAACATTCCTAGCTATTTGTCTAAAACGCCCATTTATATAATGAATAATGGAGGCAGTATGCACTCCGAGATGAGATAATAGAAAGAGAAGGCTCGTCGGAAAATGAAAGTGTACTCGGGAATTTTCAAGTCGGTTACATTGGCCTGTCGATTGATAAAATGAATAATGATGGCGGGGATAATCACACTAGTGTGCGAGTAAATCCCGATTCTCCGATGAGCATTCTCCTTTACTGTATATATATATGTCGAGTTAATAATTTCAGAAATTACTCAGTGCAGGACATGGAGTTAAGTCTCCGAGACATGACTTTTAGTGTCAGAACCGAGATTTCTATGAACATTTAAGAAATGGGGGACCACTGATGAGCAGAGTCCATCACAGCTGTGCCAGGCAGCGGCAGAATATCGACGAAACACGTGTCTGGGCTTCAGTTAGTACCTATGTCAGGAGTACGATATATATATATATATTAACTCGTCAAGCCAGTGACAAGTGCTCGTAAAAATGTCGAATATGATAAAAACATAGTCAGTTTCTTTGCTCACTGACCGTTCCATTTATTCTTTTGTTTCTCCATTTAATCTTTTGAAGTAAACCAACGTTAAGGAACCTCAGATCGCTTTTATACAGCGATGAATGCCGACAAGCCAAAGCACGATCCTCCACGCAGCAAGTCCCCATATGACTTGGGTGGCGAAAATGACATTGGTGCTCTTAACTACTCACAACAAGCTTCAATTAACCTTACCAAGGTAGGGCGTTTTTGCCGATTGTCTCCGGTAAACTGTAATAGGTGAAAGCTCGAAAGGAGAACGAGGAGTACCTCAGGAGTCATCCAGAAATCGGCTTTATGATAACAGCCTTCATGAGGTATCAAGACTCCAGTAATGACATGTCCAAATGACAATTTAGAGAAGCTTTCGAAACGAAGCCGGACAATGTTAGAGAATACGCAGCTAGTAAGTTGAAGGAAATTATTTTGATTTTCCTTTCTTCAGACTTCTTTACACACCCTGACTTGAAACGGAAGATGACTAGGATCCAGGAGGACCACGAAAACAAAATGAAAATCTGTGAAATCGCAAACACAATCACGAGCAGCACTGTTGACGCCTGACTGGTTCGGTTTTGTAATATGTGTAAAATAATTGTGGACTCAAATGCCGACTTCTGCTAATATACCGAAACAGTGCAGTAGAATTTTAAACCAGAATGCTGTATACTATGCCCTTTGTTTTAATCCTAGCCACTGATAATAGTCTTTGTAATTCACATCTCATTCTAGCTCTGAATTTTTGTTTTGACGAAGAAACAATAATTTAGTTAGGAAGGAGAATGGCACAGCTTTCACTTGTTAGCCAAGGTATGAATTTCCGCCTTAGGTTGTTGCATCATTTCCAATGGATTTAGTAGCAGCAAAATAAAAGCACTTATAGTGTTAGTCGACCTCACGTTTTGCCTTTCACGGCATTGAATTGCAGGCTCTTTACATTTGTTACATAGTTTACCTGAACCGCCCACATGGGCACAAGTCGCAATCCCCGTAGGAGACTTTGTTTGAAGTGGGGAGGAAAGATACGGAAAAATAAAGGGGGTTACTAGGGGGTGGAGATACACACGTCGGATGTCCCAATTCGGGTTAGCCCATTATTCAAGGACGGTTTCCGGGGTGCAGCCGCGATACTAAGCTAAAAGTCAGGAAGCCATAAATAAGAAATGGGTGACAGGGCAAAATGAATCGCAAGTACCCTTTGGTCGATAGGCCACAAGCGAACAGTCTTTACAATGGTGGGCGCCACACCGCGGTTTTTGATCTTTCTGGGACCCATTGACAGACTTCTTCTCTCAGATAGTTTCACAAAAGAAAGGCAGGCACCGTCAAATCTGGTAAACGTCATCATCAGTTTGCGTCGGAATTGGAAGAAAAGTTTCCTGTATCAAAACTTTTCGACAGCATTTCAGCTTATACCACTTTTGTGTGGAGTACTGGGGATGAAAACTTTACATCTCAGATCGATACAAATCTCGTGTCAAAAGGACAGGGGTCCAGGGTGTGCAACGCCCCACTAATTCGACAAGGTTGTTCGAAGGAGCTGTGGTCACTTTAGCGCGGATCCCCGATAGGTTTGGTGTGATCGCCTGCCAGCGAACATGGCCGGTTTTTCTTCCCTTTCTTTCAGTGACATCACCACCCCCTGGTTTCGTCGTCCGTTTGTCACTCGTTTCTGTTATCGGCAACGCAACCTCCGGCGCTTACCCGAAGTTGTCGACAACGCTGCAATCCCCACTGGAGTCTAACTGATATGACGTGATCACCTCCCACTCCAAATGGATCATTTGTACAGTACCTAGCTGTTTTCATGTACTGGTTATCTTCCACTGTTAAACTCTATCCATTTGTTTATCGTAACATGGACTTCGTACACTAAAAAATACTTTTACTTTATTACTGTATGCATGTCTGACGTGGTGTTTAACGACTCTGTCTACTGTTACACAACCGGAGAGCTAACCTAGGTTATCTGTTCGACCGTGGGTGTGTGCTACCCTTGACGCCTTCAGTCGCTACACGTGGTCTCAGTAAATCAGTGCATTTGAAATTACCTCACACCAACCTGTACACTTAGGGGTGGACTTCTTTCGGGTGAAGCGGTCTCTGGTTTTCCAAACTCTAAAACCTGTAGTTCTGTTGGAGAGCGAAAGCAATCGAATGCATATGTGCTTCATCAGGCATTATCAGTGAGTGGACAAGTTAAGGATCGTTCTTTGCCAATTCTTGACATCAGGCTTAACAATAAAACACAAAAACATAGGCTGGTTATTTCAGCTGTTACACGAATTGGGCTTTATGGGCAAACAAGTTCAAGGATTTCAGAACACACCGGAGTGGTTTCTGAAGTTTTCCCTTCTATTCTGGCTGCTGTTCTATTGATATGCACAGGCCGCCCGAAACACTCCTCACGCACTCAGCTGCGGCCGTTTTAATAAACGGGCGCCGTCAGCTTATGGGAGCAATGTCGCTAACTGAGCCTTGTCTTCCAAAGGACTAATGAGGATCCAAGCATTGATTAGCCTGAGGGAAGCTCATGCAATTTAGTGGCAACGATATGCTTTTCGGTCAGAACCACAGGGCAACGGGCTCGTGGCCCGGTGGGTAGAGGCGTGGACTTCTAAACCAACGGGTCGCGAGTTCAAGGCTCGGGTGTTCCACACTTCGGGCCAGGGTATGGCTGGCTGACGACGGCTAATAAGCCAGAAATGGCCATTCCAGTCTGCCTTGTCTTTGTCGGTAATGTCATTCTGACTGTTCCTATTGTATTTACTATTTAGTTGCGAATTCCTAAACGGTTAGAATACAAGATCTGATTTATAAAATACATAGGGAAGATTGGGGGGGGGGGTAACCTATTTCAGAAAGCTATTTAAATGCAAGATGCCTTGGTGACCTTCTATCCCCACCATGTACAACTGACAATGGCAGGTAGATGCACGCATGTCCGTCACGTTATTAATTAATTTATACAGAAGACATCGTCCTGTGTCCGCTGTCATGAATGCGCATGCCGCAGCGTCCACCTCCCCTGTCCACACTGTCCTTGCGGGCTCATTCACCGCATGGACCTGAGGTAATTCACTGCAGGCATGACCACATTGCCTCACATTCTCTCCACCAACGCGTCCATCACACATGCACTCCGCCACCTCCACCCAGTACCGGTGCCACTCACGTAAGTCGAACGTGCGTTCTTCGGGTCCTCTACGTGCAGCTTTTCAGCTAGGAATCTGCCATGCTACGCGCAAATCCAGGCGAAATGCGGACGTTGGAAGGGTGATGTATGATGGGGTGACGTTACACGCAGGCCCACGCCGTGAGAGCTGAGATCTGTGCCGCTGCCCTTATCTTCTTATTGTTGTCTTAAAATCCTGGCAAAGTGTTTGTTGTGGAGCCTGGTGGCAGGCTAAGGCGCTCATTTCCTCTCTGCGTCCTCTCCTGCCCCCGGCCTCCTTGACTCTCCCATGACAGTCGGCTCCGGTTGGAGAGGAGGGAGTGAGACAGATGCGGCGCAAGTCCGCTGTTACCAAAAGCTACCGTAGTTGGGCTAACTCATGAAGCCTCAATAGAAATTCCGAAATGCATTTCCGTTTCTAAAAGATTAATTAAGTAGGGTTGTAAAACTAATTATCCTGCAGTATAATTCTATAACAATTCATTTACCCCTGGGCGCCTGCTTTCTAATGAACTTCTCTCCGGCTGCATGAAAAAATTATACGTTATAAAAAATGACTACTTAAGTAGCCTGCATTTTTTAAGTGATGTCCTTTGAAATACGAATGTATTTTACGGAAAACATGCATAACATATTCATTCTTTTGCTCAATTGGTAGAAAATTACGTCTTCCTTTAATTTTACACTTGAAGGAAGGGTATAATTCGGTTTTAAAAATTTATAATTGAGAGATTATTTAATACCGTGAATTGGCCCTTCATAAAACGTCCCGTCTCTGCAATTACCTAGGTGGCTTGTAAAGTCAACATTGTGGCTCAAATCCACTGCCAAATTTTTTGAACGCCATATGGTCTCCTCCAAATCCCATAGAGAAATATGTGGTTTTCTTTACGCACAAAATATACGGCTTGTACTTTGTGAACCCTGAATGCAAGTGTAACGGCAGGTCGGGTTTAACATTATTTGGGAATTAAAAACGTCTTATAAAACTAAATTACACCTTTCCGTCGAGCGTAAAATTGAAAGAAGACCTAACTTTTTACCAAATGAGCCAAAGAATGAATACTTTTATGCATGTTTTCCATTAAAAATAACTGACTCTTTAAGGGCATCGAAAATAAATGAAAAAATGCATGCTACGTAAGTACTCATTTGTTATGGAGTATGGTTTCTCGATGTAGCTGAAAAGACGTTTTTTCGAATGCCAAGATCCTGAGGTAACTGAATTATTATAGAATAATATTGCAATCTGACTAGTTTTACAACCCTACGTAATTAATCTTTTCGAAATGAAAACGCATTTCGGGATTTTGGTTTACATTTCATGAGTTAGCCCACGTACCGAAATCAATGCACAGGTCACCGAGATATTACCCAGCCTGCTGTGGAACACCCAGCAGACATCGTCAAGATCGATTGTCTCATATCAAGCGTTAATTTGGCTGCTGCGCAGAGTCTGTGCCAGCCCACTACTACTGAATAAGATGGGTGTGGCGACACTCCTAGACGTAGACGCCCACGCCACGCCAGTCGCTGTCCCTCATCCCAGAATCAGGCGGCTGGCAGGTTTGGATAGTCACTTAGAGGGAGCGAGGGAGGTCTGCGGTGGGAAATCCATCTCCACAACATATCAGCTCGCCGTCCTTCTCTCCAATGAATCTGACGCGCTGGAAGTATCACGACAGGCTAAGAGTCGTTGACCTGGAATGTTGTCAAATGACAGGGTCGCTTGGTATTTTGCTAGAAATGTGGGTCAAATTCCATGGCTATTTAGCTGTGTGGCCTTTATGGCACCCACATGTGAGATATGAGCCACTCACGTGAAAACCCAGTACAAGCTGTATGCTATTACCGACAAAGGCATCGGAGACTGGAATGGCCATTTCTGGCTTATAAGCCGTCGTCAGCCAGTCATACCCAACCCAGAAATGTGGAACACCCGAGGTTGGAACTCGCGACCTATTAGTTAGATGTCCGTGCCTCTAACCAGAAATGGCCATTTCAGTCTTTCTCGTCTTTGTCGGTAATACCATTCTGCCTATATCATGCGCCGCTGTGCGGCTGCTAGTTGGGCTCGAGAGAGAGCCCGTAAGGCACAACAGGACGAGTGAGTCCCGTTAGAACGATCGGTGAGCGCCCCCTACCAGTACAAACTTTTGAAAGGCGGTCTTTTGTGGCATGCGCAGACGGAATGGTCAGCTTTTACGCCTACTGCACCAGAGCCCACTTCGGTTTTTCTGGACGATACCATGCCATAGAAGCCAGGTCGGCGGGGAAGGAGAGACTGCGGTAGACGTGGCACAAGTCCGCCTCATGCGTAGGTCGGCTCACTGCGCCCATGCCGTACAACCTGCAGTGGGCGTTATCGTTTTCAACGGTCTTATAAAATGGTAAATCAACTTACACAATATGATTTCGGTAAGAAATTATTATTTAAATAGTGCTGTAATGTTGACTGTTAGTTAGCATAGCTTCAAGCCGCACAATGATGTCGCCCTTGAAGCGGGTGTTTTTTCTGGCTGCCTTCAAAATCACTCTTCCTAGAAATGACACGCAAGTAGTTTGAAATGTTTTTTTAACTGATTGTGTATACCTTCATGATTTCAATCACATTTTAATTGAAACAGTTGTTAAGAATATATTTTGTTTCGCGAATTACCTCTTCATAAAAGTGTTGGCCTCCATAAAATAGGTGGCTTTCGGCCTATGAAAAGTTAGAATTGGTACTTTTTTCAAGACCTTGAAAGGTCTGTTCAAATAGCCTTGCATCCGTACGTTTTCAAAAGATTCTTGTGAAATATGCAATATTTCACATCTCCATTACAAAATTTTAGAAGCTTTATATGGGTTTCTCACAGTAGAAGGAAGGAATATCGATAATTTCTTAAATAGAAAAAATACAGCATGTAAAATGAAATCCCTAAATGTCCAAGTAATCAGGAGTAATATTTAAGTTAATAGATGCTTTGGCAGATTTTGAATAATTCATTCTGACCTCAATATGAAAAACCCGTCGCCTCGATGGAAATCGAACCCACGACAGCAAGGGAAGGATGAAGTACAGTCAACGCTCTGGCCTGGAAAGACACGCATTCGAAAGCTGATATCCTGAAATGACTGCAGTTTCTTGCAATTAGGCTGTCCGTTGTTGACATTTACAATCGCACCCAAGCAGTTTTTTCTAAACATGATCACATTTTAGAATGGTCGAAACAAAATTGTTACCTGTCAATTCTATGCCATTTCCTTTCCGGCCTACGCTGAGTTAAATGGACTGGTTCTCTGTCGACGCTCGGTCTTATTAAAATTATTTTTAAACAAGAGCCTAGTCGTAGGTTTAGGTGACCCAGTTTGTCCCCTAAACATCTTTAAGAAAAAGCCCTTGTAATCCCGGAGTGACCCCTGAGGGAGACTAGAAACTGTGCGTTTTCTAACGAATAGCTCAGTATGTTAAGAAATGGGGCTATCCATTGGTCAGAGTTAGCCTCCCTTTACGACAGTAGGACATCGCAAACAAATTGATTCATATGATCTACTTATAGCAGTAGAACAGCAACAGTCTCAAGGCAAACGATCCTTAAAGGTGCAAGTTAGGGGAGGACAGAGATAGGTACCAGTCAATAGATTTGGCTAAATAATAAATTCAAAGACCTTCGTTTCTGGGTGCCGTCAGAACGGGGAGGGGCTGACAAGCAGCCTTCTGTGCTTGGCAACATCAGCTTCTACCTCGGTGCTGTAGACGCACAATCCAGCGGGGGCTTGAAGTCTACTTTGTATTGCAAGGCCGAAGCATGCGTGGCCTTTCCTTTCCTCAGACACTTCTAATTTTGTGAAGACATGCATGTGTAATGAAAAGATGAATTTAAGTCAAGGCAACACTTTTGGCATCCATTCATTCTAAAATAATGCTGTTAATACAGTAGGTGTGCTTAATCACAAAGTGTTAGGCGAAATTCTAAAATGCGTTTTCTACTCGAAGGGATAACTCTCGTAGTGTTGTAACATTATATGCCGTGCAGTAGAATCCCAGGATATTTTAGTTACTTTGGGGTGCCAACTTTTGAACGGGCATATCTCGGGCCGTCTGCAAAAACTCCACTCTGTGAAAAATGACTGTTTATTTAGTGTGAAGTTTTGTTATTAATTTTCGATGGCCTCATTTATTTAACATACACTTCACGACCTATTTGATGAAAGGTCACGAACTGTGAACTTAAATCGCTGTAGCGCACGACACGCCCACCCGTATCCACGAAAGTTATACTGCGTTAAATATACTACCGAGCTTCAAAGCAAGGCATAGTTTGGTTTACAAAGTCTTATTTATTAACTAAGAAATAACTTATTTTATGAAAAAATACCAAATAAAAAATCGACTGTATGACAGGCCAACAATTCAGGGTCTAATATAACTGTCAGTGGAGGAGGGAAATTTCACAAAATGACGAAAAATGAAAAACAGTAACAAATACAACTTATTAATACTTTGCTGATTGTCATTTAGCTTCTAAAGTTGTAATAAGGCGAGAGGGCCTGGAGACTACCAAGTTGTCTATGGTGGTTTGCTCTATGTAATTATTAAGCGAAAATTCCAGCTTCTGCCTCATAGGAATATGTTTCATTGCCTTGACCAAATCTCCTTTGATTAGTGCAAAAAGATTTTCGATGGGAGTAAGGTCCGGGATGTTGGCGGGGATAAAAATGTTTCTAAGGCCGCAGGCAGAGAGGCTGGCTGTGGTCTAAAATGTTAGATAAAAGCCGTAAGCTACATTGGAATCACACCTCGTTTGAACGGTGGATAGGGGCATTAGCCTGCAATATTACAGTGCCCATTTGACGTCTATGAGTGCCGTCGTAACCGAAGGCATCCTTTATGATGTCGGTGAACACCTTGCTATTTATCGTCTCCGCTGCTGAACGCCAGACCGGTCGATCTCCGATTTTTATGGCCATCCAAACCATCAGGCGTCGACAGTTCTTGAAAGTTGGCGTCGACTTAGTGTGCTCTCGGAGAACGTTTTTCCCACATACGATCACCTGGGCCGACATTGGAGGCTTTTCTAAAAATGAGACTTCATCACCAAAGTAAATGCTTTTCCAGGAGGAAAGTCCGTGATTGCTATATCGTTGAGCAAACTTAAAACGTTCTCTAATAGGTTTTCTACTTAAAAATGGCATGCATGGCACTTTGCTTATAGAGACCGAACTCTTCCAGTCTTTTCCTAATTATGCTCAAAATAAACATTGACAGGTGTTCCATGCGAATAGCCTTAAGGGGCATATGATGACACTTTTTCAGTGTCCGACGAATGTAATCGTCGTTTGGCTTGCTTGTGGACCGTTCTGGCCCACCTTGCTTAGTTCCAGGCACTGTTTTATTATTAATAATTCTCCAGAGAGTGAAATGGCTAATGTTGAAAATATCAGCCAACGACTCACGCGGCAGCCATTCCGCTGCCACCTTTCGTATCTGCTCAAAGTGAACTTTCGATAGGAACTGTTTTGACATCTTTGCCGCACGGCGTGGCGAAGAAAAGTGGCAGCATGTAGCGCGCAATCTGCATATACGGGTTTACACCTATTTGTCCCCGGTGTTGTAAAACAAACGCAGTCGAAAAAGCCTAGTACTGCGTTTAACGATATAAAACGTTAGAGTTTTGACAAATGGAATTGAGGAAGAACAAATGACTTCTTGATTCATGAGAACAGTGTTTTTACAGACTTGACTTGATTTGATTTTCATGAACCAAAAATCACAATGTTCATTTCCAGACTGGCCTTCTTTGATATTTTCCTTTGTTAAATGAAAGTTCGTTTATAACGCAACGCGTGTAAATAAAAAGTTTTAATATTGGATACTTATTAGAATAAACATTTAAGAAGATATCCGGAGACATCAAACTTTGCCTAATTTTGGCCCGTTTCCCCTCAGTAAAACTGAACTAACATGACTTCATCTTTAGAAAAGGGCTTTTTGAGATTCTTAGCAATTCTACAAACAAAAGTACCACACCAAATATATGCCGTCCCCTCAACTCAAATACCGGTCTCGACATTTCATGAGCTAGATCATTTATTGTATTTCATAAAAAAATGCATAACTGTATTCATTCTTTTACTCGTTTTGTAGAAAAGTACGCCTTATTCAGAATTTGCACCTTACAAAAGGGTACAACTCGATTTAAAAACTTTCCAACTTCCAACCTGCCGTCAAACTTGCATTTGAGGTTTCCAAACTACAAACTTTATGTTTCCTGTGTACGGAAAATCATACATTTATACGTCATTAAGAGAAGACCATATGAGGTTCATACAATTAAGCAGTGGATCTGAGTCATATTGTAGACTTTACTAGATAGATGAGTAAATGCAAAGACACGATATTCCATGAAAGGGTATTTCACGGTCGTAAAACAGCTCATAATTAAAAACTTTTTTAACACCGAGGTATACCCTTCTTTCAGGTAAAAAAATTAAAGAAGGCGTAATTTCCTACTAAATGAATAAAAGGATTAATATTTTTATGCATGTTTTTATCAATTATATTTAATTGAATAAGGGCATTGACAATCAGTGAGAAAAATTTACGCTAATTAAGTAGTCCTTTTTACAGAGTGTAGTTTTTGGAGGCGGCCAGATAAAAGTTAATTCGAAAGCTGGCATCTTGAAGTAACTGAATTATTATAGGATCATGCTGCACGGTGATTAATATTACAACTTCACTTAGGTAATTTCACCGAGTCCAAAGCGAATTTCAGAATATCGGTTAACCTTTCATGAGTTAGCCCATCTACTGTACGTGTGCTCAAAGGCAACCAGTTTTCAAGTCGAAGGCTACGTTTTACTCTTATCATGACTTCAAACTGGGAGGATGGTAAAATTTTTTGAGGAATGATCCTGGCGGCAGGCAGCTATCTGCTGTTTTCAGTTCTCTGAATTACCCGAATGTAAGTGCCTAAGTGCAAATACAAAAGTACGTTACATGCGCTTCATAACTAGAGCTGTAGGCAACCTCTCTACATAATTTAAATGTGTTTTCAGTGTGGAATACGCCGTTTGATAAGATTTTATTTTATGACCTATTGGTGAAAACCACATTTGGAAGCCTAAAATTCAGTATTTTAACGATAACCAATGGACACACTATTCGTTCGTAGCAAGCAGAAAGGTCGATTAACGGAACTTTCATGTGGTAAACCTTGGGTTGCAACGCCAAGTAACTTGCAATTTCTCGCCACTTCATAGGTTGATGAGGGCGTATTTGCGAGCATTCTTCTCGTGAGGGATAGACTGTCTTTCTGCGAGTTGGAAGTAATACCCAAAGGAGAATAATAATGCCACTGAAGACTAATGGCTTCCTGCACTTAAAGCAACTGAGGAAAACATTATTGTCCTGATAATTTAGTTCCGGTCAGACGGCAAATGGGGAGGTACTTCATGTCTCGCCAACACTTCGGTCAGTGCGAACTCTGAGTCAGCCTATCCTCACTGCGGTCTCACCGTCACTCGGTCGGTCGGTTGACACCCCCGAAATCGGCTGCGATATGAGCCGTCACCCTTCCCCGCTGTGTGAAAACCTAATCGATTGTGCGTGAGAAAGAAGTCTGTTGCATGAGTAGTCGGACTGTTTTGCTTAGTCCGTCGTGGTGCTGACCATAATTCCGGTCCTACATACTTCGTTTTTACAAGGGGCGCAGGAGATTAGGGAAGAAAAGGGGAGGGAGAGTGCGGCAGCTGTAGCGCAGGTCTGCTATAAATGGTAACTAATTAATTCCGAAATCACTGTTTCTGCGTCCAGGATGCTGTGGACACGTAGGGATCAACGGTCTACGTGTCAGGTGAATAAACAGTTCTATCCGCCAGAATATTTTTGCATGGTAGTTCAAAGTCCTGTCAGCCTCTGTCCGTTCGTGTTCCTGTTTTAGACTGTCACTTTTAAGCCTATCCATATTTTATACGTTGAAATGTTTAGTTTTTTTCTCTTAAGTATGCATGATTTACGTCAATTTGCACTGTTTATTTAGTCGGACAAGAAAATGATGACTCCATACTGCAAGTGGACTTAAGTTAAATTCCAGTGTCCCTTGTCCAAACTTCAATTCTCACACTTGCCCTCATAACTCTCCTCCTAACCTTTCTAACCATTACCCCTCCCTGACGTTTAGCGCAGAGCCATCTATATTACGGAGAGTACATGCTTTCGTGTGCTGCCGATCAGTTTTTTGTTATGACTTGGCAGGGACGTAGCTGTATAAAATGGAATAGGTTCCATCACTGAAAAGTTTCTATGTATCCTTTGAGAAATTAGCAGTCGTTTGGATTATTAATTTAAGTTAATTTAATCTTAACCTAACTGTGAAAAACTCTGCGTGAGATTCAAACCCATGACAGCGAAGGGAAGGCTTTACTACAGCCATTGCTCTAGCCACCTAAGCTACGCGACCCCCTTGGGAGCTGAGAGTTTAATCAGATCTGTGTCAAGTTACCCACCCGGTCTACTGTAACATATGAAATCCACCAAATCTGATACATTAAGCTGACTGCCGAAGCACGGTTGCCTCATTAATCCATGCGGAATCCACCAGCTAACTACCGAGCTCACATACTTAATGGTTAACTGCATCAAAATTACAGAGTTCAAAGATTCTCAACTCGATTCTTTATTTGAAATTTAGTATGACTGTGGCTCTTGCATCCTCTGAAAATGAGAAAAATTTCGACGCAAGCAGTACTGAAAATCTTGCCTCTATTCAGAACTAATTCAAAAAGGATTCTATACGGAACATGTCATATGAAATCGCATATCAAGCTGGTGAATTTATCGAATTACAAGTGTATTTTTCATCTCAATTTCTAACAAAATCGGCAGAAGTTGGTTAAAGGTAAGGCTAAAATTTGACAGTTTTGCAATCCGGGAGGAAAAACGCATGTCTTAGGCAGGTCTCTAATGAAAAAGGAAGTCTATTTCGATAAAATCGGGGTGCATACACGACGTTCGTCTGGTTATCACCAAGTCATCATCAGACCGAATATGTGAGGCGAGTTTTTGCGCACAAGAGAGCGAAGAGGGGGAGAGACCGTGAAGACAGTGCGATGTCTGAAAGGGTGGAGTGGGTCGGTAGAATGGAGGGTGGGTGGTAGTTGGGAACTTCGTTGAAGAAATAGCAAAGTAGACAGACAGTAAAACGTGAGTAAACCGTCGTCGGAGGGCGTGTAAATACTGCAGAATTTGACTGGGCGAAGAAATTGGTGGTGTGCCTATCCAAGCGAATGTGAGAGCACCATCTTGCCTGGTTAAATCAATACAAAGAAAAGTCCATCCTCGCGCGATTGGGGCTCACTTTCTTGATAGTGAGTACCCGATTAGACGTCAGTCGTCGTAACGCAGATACCTTGCCCACACTTTTTGGGTGACTCAGAATGCTTCTTTGACGTCTATCCGGCGGCCACTGTCAGCAAAGTGGTCCACAGTCGCGCTAACGATGGACCTTTCGATTCCTTGATTTAAACAGTCGCTATGTTGCTCTCGCATCCGCTTGAGGGGACGCCTGGTTGGTCGACCAAAATAACCTCCCAACGGGAGCACGAGATGGCGTTACTACTCATTGAAGGAGCGTGAAAGGACATCTTTTCCCTTCCTTCAAGGCAAATACACGGGGTGCATGAAAAAGTGAGCCTTAACTTGGCGGCTTAGTACCTTCACGTGGTCGTTGAGCTTAAGTCACCTTGCAGAAGTTCGCTCTCCGGATTCTCTTAAAATCGCAATGTGGGAAATAGGTCCTTCTTTGCCGCCAGCAAATCCAGTTTTCGGCAGACATACTCCTATATAAATATCATAATGAACATACCGGCAAAGTCGTTTTCTCACAGTGTGTTGTATAAAGGTGGGGTTTTTCTCCATCGTGTCTGTAATGCGTAATATCCTAGCTTGCTTGGGCAGGCAGCGGATTAAGATTATTTTTTGACTTGGAGGGACGAAACTGCATAAGTTAGTTTACTCCCTTGTCCATGCTTTTTGAAATACATTTCTACGAATAACCTCATTTGACGTTTTACCAAGTAGAAAGTCCAGAATTGGGAGACACTCTCACATTTATTTTTTTAAGTGAACGTTAACTCTGGTTAGTCTGGTTCACTTTATCCAGAGCAGTGTCGAAATCAAATATCCCAGTAAAACGTTTCGAAGTATCTTTACAGTGCCGGCGAGACGCCCCAAGATCCGGCGGCGACAGAGGCAGTGGCCATATGGTTAGCTAACCCAGTCTTATGCCCACAGAAGACGTTCATACAAGTTTTGAAACTGCCGTGGATCAAGATGAGTCCATCGTTTTTGTTCCTGCATCTTGGCACGTCGCACTTCGGCGATGAAACTTAAGATGTGGCTGATGGACGTTGGCTCGAACATTCATACATAAAACTTTGGTTTTGGACTCTCAACCTGATTTAAAACCGACCTACTAAGAATAAGCAGCCAATTTCAGTGGAAATTGAAGAGCAACAGTTTATAAACTAGAGAAGACCCACGGGGAATGCTGGGGGATCCACTGTTGAGCCAAGCCCCTCGCAGCTGCGTCATGCAGTGGGAGAATATTGGCGGAACACGTGTCTGGGCTTGTAGCTAGCACCTATGCTGTTCATGTGGTACCTGGCAACCAAATTTAAGCCAGAGTCCTCTTTCCTCTCCCCCCTCTCTAACCCCTGACAGAACCGACATGTCTTAACGCCTTCAATCCTCTGTGTGTTCTGAAGTTTAACATTTTAAGAAGACGTTAGTTGCTACCAAATGAGTATAAGAAAGAACGATTTTCAGCGTGATTTCCATTAAAATATATATTTATATATAAGGACATCTTTGTAGTTGATTTTTACAGAAGGTGGTTTTTGAAGGCGACCTCAAAGAAACCCGTACAAAGGCCCGCATCCTGGTGTGACTGAAATATTTTGAGATGATTCTGTCGGATAATTTGCATCTTCGACACATATTTCAAAAGTTTGGTAACAATTTCATAAAATAGTGCATATACTGTACTGACTGCGCTGTATAAAATCCCCAAACTACTTTCATTTAATGCTTAAGACGAAAAGCAGGTTTCGAAGCTTTAATAGATGGTGCTATATCCTCTGACAACTTGTCTACTGCCCTTATTTTTAGTGTAATTGCCGTTATACGCAGCAATGTTTGCCTGAAGAAAGCTAAAATAACTGATTGGTTTATTGGACAGTCTTAGTGGACTTGAACTAAAAGAACACATTTTAAAATGGAAAAGATCTTGGCAAAAATAAATTCAAAAGATACTGCGGTATGGAGTATTTGGAATTTTTAAGTAATTACTTCGACTTGCCAGAACTATCAGATTACGGCGAGTCAAGCGTGACTGATTTTAAATGAGTTTTTTTGCCCATAAAATAATAAGAATCCATGATCTTAATAGCTTGGGAACTTTGTTACGGTTGACTGGGAAAGACGAAAATGCACACAGGCAGAAAACGGTTGTTACGAATTATCCACTACGTCCCCTTACTCTCACAATCTGTCTTCATTAAATACTTAAGGCATTAAAAGTGCTAAGCATGTTATGCAACGACAGCGCAAAGCTCCCTGACTTGCGTGATAGGCAGGCTTATGGTCGAAACTAAATATGGCTTGAACTAATATTGCAAGAAGTAGGATTTTCTACACGGCAGGATTCAAAAAGATTCAAGTTAAAATCTTATGAACGTAGGAAACACTATTAGGAACTGCATTTCGAAAACCTTTGTCAAATCACCCAAATCATGATCGACAGTACTGAACAGTGCCCTTTTATGCAGGCACACAGAACACCGATATGTGCTTCTTCTCTAAGTGCGTGCCTTAGATTGAAAATTCGTATTCAAAAGATGAATACTGCGCAGTTACTGAACGGGGGTAAGGTTAGGAGGAATGCGCCGCCCTACATCATTTGCTTCATAACGCAAGATTTGTTACACTGATCATTTTCGCTGTTCATATGAGAATTGTACCGAAATCTGGGTGTTTTTCAAGAACCTCGCTTCTGCTCATTATGCATCATTCTATAAAATAAATCCCCAGGGTAATGTTATACAAAGAGACAACTTCGCGAAATTGGGGCATTTAAGTCGTCAAATGTTCGTTTATCACTACGTAAACCTAGAATATATGCTCGATATATCTGATCCCACAGATCCTAGATTAGTGCAAAATTAATTACAAATTTTCGTGTTGAATAATTGACTGATCCATTTCTTGACTAAACTCTGGCGGCTATATCAATCGATATATGAAAGCGGCATTTTTTCACGCTTACGAAACAGTTAACTACTCGCATTCTTAAACGCAAAATTGTGATAAGTTTTATGCTCAGTAAACGGTGTTTAAATGACAGGAACGGTCTGCTTTATTTCTGAAGTTTGCTAAACAGTTTGCTTTATCGAGCCTAAGTGGCTTAGCAATAACGTATAAAAATGAATTTTGTTCATATTTAGTAACTTTTTAAATAATAAAAATAATCTCCTCGGATACGCCCATATTGAAAGTATCTTCCAAAGAAAGAGTTTACTGTATGGACGAAGATTACTTTAAGAATGTCAGAATGTTGAACGGAAATGCGGCACGGCGACAGCCCTTAATATCGGGGTTGACAGAAAGTTGACAGAAGAAGCAAAAAAGTTGTTTCAAGTATTGGGAGTGATGTACGTGCATAGAGAATTAGTTTATGAATTTTCTTACTTTGTGAAATCTCGGGTGTCTCTCGTTAGTAACTTGGCTGGGCAAATTTAATTATCACAAGCATAACTTACAAGGGATTCGCATTTCCACTAAGAAATGAGAAGTTTTAATTTAGTTTTTTTTCTGATTAGATCAGTAAGCCTTCGATCTAGTGACATTTGGGAAAACACAATTCTTGCAGCTATTTTCCAGAAAGTTGAAAAATCCTTAACACTTTTGTCCCAGTGGCTATGAAAGAAGGGAAACCAACGGATTTCGAGATAACCAATGCTTGTTGAGCACATTTGTTACTTGATCATCGCTGCCAAATACAATTTTCGACTTTCTCGATCAGTCTTCTCTGCATAAATGAAGGAGTAGAGGTGACTAAAGCTTAGTTTGATTTTAGCAGTCTATGAATAAATACACCTAACTTTCTCTCCCTATGAAGGCTTAATCCTCAGGCCGAGGAGGTAATAAATGCGTATTGCTGCATGAGACTACCTAAGGTAAACAATTCCATCAAAACATTGCACCACTTACGAAAAGACAACTAGTAACATGGCGCAATTAGCTACTCAGACGCAGTTGACCAAACATTTGTGTCTTTTGCGAAATTCAACGGTCTGTCAGTCAAAAAAGCACGCAACTCTGTCCCAAATGTAGGATTTAGAGTCACGTGAGCCTGCGTCTATTTTGTCGGCAAATATTGAACAGCTACCAAACCATCAGCAGCCAGGTCTTAATCACCTACTGGGCGTTTAAGACACCAAACGGTAGCGCAGTATATGGAACAAAAAGTGTAGTCAGAGTTGAGGTGGAAATTTACTATTAATTATTAATGAAGTTACGAAAAGCAAACCATATGAACAATCAGCGCATCTTACACATCTTATCTAGTATACGCAAAAATTAAAACACAATGTTCGCTTGATTCCTAATTTCTCTAGACAAGGCATTGCAACGGTCTCCGGAACGGCATGACCTACTGTCCAGAACGTGAATTAAGACAGAAAGGTAACCACGAATGAGGATGAAATCCAGTCTTAAGCCCGCACTGTATGATCTAAACGCGGAAATCTTCAACGCTGCTCAAACACCATTGTTGATATCGATTCAAAATCGCTGCTTGCACGGTACCAAAAAGAATTTGTCCTGAATAAGAATTTCATTATATCTCAAAGTGCACATTTCTTAACTACGCATTATCCTTTAGCCGTGAATTATTTAAACATTAAAAATTTGGCTATGTTCGTATGTCTTAATGACTGAATGCCGCACCATATTCAGTGACAAAATCCATTATTGTCTACTTTAAATATAAAACGTTTAACCATCTCCGACCTCATGGAGTACGCTGTCATTGAGAACATAAATAAGATGATCATACTTTCAAATGCATCGTTATTGTGATGGACAGCCATGAGTCGGATACTTCCTTGTTATTCAGGAAGATGAACATGCCTGACATACTATCGACAGAGTTACTCCAAGCTCGGCAATCGAACTCAGAACCCCTCCCAAAGAAAAATATACTAGGTCTATAACCATGGATTTCAGGGCAAGCGAGTATAGTTCCGCCTTCCCAAAAGTGACTCAACCACTGGATTTAACATGAGTTGGTGACCTGAATGGTGTGTAGATTCCTTTCCTTAAAATCAATATTCACTCAGTGAAAATACAAGCTTGAGAGAAAAAAGGACACTAAGAGTTCCAGATAGCCTTCATTCACTTCCTTCTTCACAATTCGGACGTGGCATTTAAATAAACTTGTAGATGCTAATGTGCGTTCATTATTTTAAAAAAAATTGTGAAAGTTGCGCAACTAGGGTATTTTCTAAAACGTACAGTGATGGGCCTTCAAGATAGAAGGATTAAAGAGCGCAGAACGTGTGTCTGCAAGAGGAGAACGCTTTGTTCATAAAGGTCATAAGAAAATTCCGACTTGACCCATCTGTCATCTAGGCATGTATGTGCACGGTCAACAGAGGGCAATTAGGCTAATCTCAAATGTAATATAAATATACAGCAGCTGGCCTATCTCGTGATATGTAAACTAAAATTCTCAAATAGCTTGCCATTTGGAGAGCAATATTTGGGGGGAATTGTCAGACTGACTGCCGCGGAGCGCTATCTCAAACCAGGTCCGGCCAATCCAGGATGCCTGTTTTTGCGGTAGCCTCGTTTCCGTCGCCTGCTAAACTACGACTTAAGGTTGATGAATTTTTCCCATTTATATTCAATGTCTATATAAATTCATATAGATTTGATAGAGAGCAGGTAAAAAATATATACATTAGTACTTTTGGGCAGGAACTGAAGTTTGTTTTGTATTTTAATCTGAAGAAAGTGTATCATTTGATTTAAAAAGACTGAAACAATGCGATTTCCTAAGACCATTAAATGGCCTTTCATACAACATCCCGAATGTCCGTTTGTTAATGATACTTGTGGAATATACAAAGTGCTACAGAGAAGTTTCAAACTTTTACGAGTTTCATATGACATATTCAGAATAGCATATAGCGATGAATGAGTTTTCTCACACTGAACGTATACAGTATGCAGTATAGAAACTGTGAACGTAAGTGCATCTGAGGGTGGGGTTCGGAATTATTTGAAAAATAATAAGGTTTCAAAACCGAAAGGTATCCCTCCCATGAGTATAAAATTCAAAAATAGGCAAATTTTACCAAATGATTACATGATCGAATATTTGCATCAGGTTCCATATGAAGCATGTTTGAATTTATAAGAACGTTGAAAGGCGATGAAAAAATTCCAACTTTTTGTGTGGTCATTTTTGTTAAGTACGGTTTTTAGAGACGGCCGGAACGACGTTCATTTAAAAGCTGACATTCTGGCATAGCTTCGTTGTCTTGGGATCATTTTGTACGATATTCCGTGTTAAAACCTCACTTAAATAATCATTTTTAATTTAAAGGAGATTTCAAACCTTAGGTCGCCACTTTATGATGCGTACATATATACATACATGAGATAATGCCGGCAAATACAAGGGAGACCGGAGTGGTCATTTCTGGCTTATTAGTCGTCATCACCCAGTCACATCCAACCAAAAGTGTGGGCCACTTGAGATTTGAACTCGGCATCTGTGGTCAGTGAGTTTGACACTCGGTGAGCACCCATCTACAATAACTGGTATTCCCGATCACAACCGACAGGACAACGGACCCGTGGCTAAATGGTACAGTGTCAAACTTCATGAACAAAGACCTCGAGTTCGAATCTCAAGTGATCCATATTTGAGGTTGGGTATGACTGGCTGATGACAACTAATGAGCCAGAAATGGCCATTCCGGTCTCCCTTGTCTTCTTTGAGACCATCTCATCTACCTATACTACTAGTCGCTGTGCGACGGCCTGCGAGGGTTCTTATATGATTCCCAAGGCACAACTGAACAAGCACGTTCCGTAACCCGACCGGTGAGAACTCATCTACCATCAGCGTGTAGAAACCCATTACACCGAGCCAGCCGACAAGAAGGCCGAGGTTCAACTCCTGGGGAAACTCTTCATCACAAACGACTACCCTGGGAATTTCGTCGAAAATTGAAGACGAGAAACCCCGGAAAGAAAACGGAAGGGGCGGCTGAAACAGAAGTACTGGAGCGCAGTGCCGTACATAGCTGGTTTCTCAGAAGACTTCGTCAGACTGCTGAGCGAATTTGGGATCGGCGGCGTTCACTGACCTAAAGCAACAATCCGCCGGCAAACTAATGCACCCCAAGGACCCGATTAACATAAAGTAGAAATCGGGCGTCATTTACCGGATATACTGCAATTGTGGTCAGGCCAGTTATCTTGGTGAAACTGGTAAACCGGTTCACACGAGATTGCACGAGCATGAATTGGCTGTGAGACGGAAGGATAAATTCTCCTCGGTAGCTGTCCACGCCTCCTCGTCAGGGCACGCCGTTGACTTTGAGAACGTAAGAAAACTGGGTCAGTCAGACGACCGAGTTTCGCGCCTGCTACAGGAAGCGTGGCACTTAGTTAAGAACGCGATTAATCGACATATCGATCTGCCAATCGCTTATCAAGCAGTGAGTGGACAAATCAGCAGAGTAGCAGGAGGTCAGCCCCTGCAGAGGTGAGCTGAATATGCGATGAGTCGTACAGTTTTATCATTCATTGACGATTGGCTCGCATGAGAATTCGAAATGTCGGATAAATAAAGCACTGATCCTCGCGGTCGCCTTTCCGTCTTCTTCTAGGTAATTACCTTGACCGAGCGTATTCTCTACTTATCTATATAAATGTACATGAATTCAGAGCTTACGAGGAAACTACAAGTTACTTACGTCTGCATTGCTACTTCAAAAGATAGGTCGTTCAAAGTACAAAAGGGCGTGTCCGGAAAGTCGAAAAGAGGGACTTAGTTATTGACTCATATAGCCCTCAAGCATAGTTTCCACGATTATTGAGGTTGCTTGGACCCCCACTGCCCTTAATTATACCTCTATATTGAAGCAAATACGTGCATAGATTGCGAATCATGTTGCTTACGAAACGTGCTTCCGCATAATTACCTATGCAGCGGAAGGGCATCATGTTAATATTTACAGTGAGTGACCGATCTCATGAAAAGTTGGCTGAAATTCTGAAATGCCTTTTCGATTAGGAAGGATGGCTTAGGCGCGGTTGTAATAATAATCATCTTGCGACATAACCCTGTAGTATTCCGGACTTGGCAGGATGTCGGCTTTTGAATGCACTGCTTTCCAAACTTCTGCAGAAACCGTACTCGGTAGAAAGTGACTACTTAATTAGCATGCCTTTTTCATATTGATTTTCGGTGCTCTTGAAAACTCAAATATATTTTATAGCAACCACGAACTTAAGTATGCTTTTTTCAGTTGTCTGGCAGAGAACTACGTCATCTTTGCAGTTCATACTCGAAGAAGAAGTATAATTAGGTTCTAAAACGTTTCTAATTATGAGATTTTTAAGACCGTTCAATGAACATTCATACAGCATCGCACATGTCCGTTTACTTATGTCCGTCATGAAATTTACAACATATTTCGCATCCACTGCAATATTTTATGGACTCTATATGGGTTCTTTCTAAAGACATAGTATAACATGTGGTTTTCTTTACGCGGAATGTATGCTCCTTGTAGACTGAAATCGCTTATCGCTAATGCAACGGCTGGTCACACTCCAAATCATTCGGGCAATAGAATTCGTTTTCAAAACCTAATTATATTCCCTCTTTGAGTATAAAATATAAAGATGACGTGGTTCTCTATCAAACAAATGGGACAAAGCTTACGTATGTTCATGGTTTCTTTAAAGTATATTTGAATATTCAAGGCCATCGAAAATCAATGTGAAAAATGCATGCTAATTAAGTAGTCATTTTTTACCCAGTACGGTTTCTACAGGAGTTTGGAGAGCAGTGTATTCAAAAACTGACATCCTGCCGAATCCGGAATATTATAAGATTGTGCCGCAAGATGGTTAGTATTACAACTGCGCCTAAGTAATCCTTCCCAATCGAAAACGCGTTTCAGAATTTGAGCCAACATTTCATGAGATCGGCCACTCACTGTATAATTTAATTCGTCTGCAGTACGTATGGGGACCACTTGCCTGTTTTGATACTGAAATCAACTTAACCGCAACTGACATCCAAAACTTTGATTTCTGAAGTCAAATTACAGAAATCTTGAACTCCAACGTCTCAGATCGTTTGCCCAGAGACTGAAATAAAATGCTTATTCTCAAAGGCTGCACCGAACTATCAACATTAAGAGCTTGCAATAATGCCTGCCGCCTGTACGAAAAAAGGCTAAAAACTCTCTTTTTCAGGACCACAGACGCATCAATTCTCAGTTACAGCCGTCCGTCTATTGGGATAGCAAAACAAGCCTCGTATGTGGAGCAGACGTCAGTTGCTTTCGACGGCGGGGATAATTAACGGCCTCGATTGTATCCCGCTGTAACTGTCTCCTGTCGAAAAGGTTCCTAAAATCACATAGCGGGAGGCAAATTTATGCAAGCGGTCGGCGAATATTAAGGCCTCATGTACCTACCCGGAAGTAGAAAAGTCGTTCAGGCTCGCAGTCTAGCGGCGTCAAAGTTGAAGATATGCTCCATCTCTGCAGCAGGGTTTGCAATATCTGACACCGTGCCCCACTTTCGTATGGCCAACTGACGCTCCATAAATCGGCCGGTTTTTTCAAGGTAGTTGCGCATCCTACATCTGCAATGGTGTCGGTAAACAACGTTTGAAGTACAGCGTAAAATTGAAGCTTTGTGCATAGTTTTCCACTCTCTGAAAATAGGTAAGCGTAATCCCTAATGGAAATGTCCTGTCCTTAAAACAGCCCTACAGGCGAATGCCTCTTACTTGAAATTATGAATATGCAATGAAAACGTTGAATGCAATGTTTCATAAAACACTGCAGTCGAGGCCATTGAAAACACGTTGTGCGACCATTAAGCTTGCAAAGTTCCAGTAACAAAAATTTATATGACGTTTTTAAAAGCTACAGCATAGAAATGATATTACTTTATAAGAGGTCTTGGTATTATGGGCCCGAACACCCTAACATCTTTTGTGCATTCATGCCAACTACATATTTATGCGGGGCTTAACGGGGGGAAAATGAAACCTCCTTGTGTGCTAATTGTTCATTCTTCTTAATGCCCATGGAAAGTAGACCGGAGACACAAAGTGCCTGCGTAGGCGTTTTATAAGGCGCAATTTGAGATATTGTAACCGGTAATGGAAAATGTGCTATCAGCAAGAATCTGGGCTATCCCGCTTAGATAAATATGCCGATTTGCTAATAATACCTTACTTAGGGCAAAAGTATAACAGCTTATGATAGGATATTCAGACTTCCGTCATTACTATACTTTAAGCCATTTAGATTATTAATGATGGTTAGAGGCCGGAGAGAATCAAAATATCTAGAGGGCAACCTCATATTGACCGTAAACTACAACTGCTACATTACTTTCCTCGACATTTTAACGATGCAGATGCGTGCTTATAGATATCAGAGTACATGTTACAACCGGTACCAGTGATAAGACGAAACATTACTGGGTACAAGCACAGAAGTAGACGCGTGGGAAGAAGTTGGATGTCCACCGAG
Source organism: Spirometra erinaceieuropaei (assembly GCA_902702965.1). Classification (NCBI taxonomy): domain Eukaryota; kingdom Metazoa; phylum Platyhelminthes; class Cestoda; order Diphyllobothriidea; family Diphyllobothriidae; genus Spirometra; species Spirometra erinaceieuropaei. The sequence continues at coordinate 177,969 of CACRXP010000260.1, forward strand.
CCATAAAAGTTAAATAATCCTTTTTATATATGAGCGGATTATATGCCAGAATTAGAGATAGAATGTAGAGATATTCGTATCTTAACTGAAAGCTGGGGGTCGGAAATGACTTTTTGTAAATATCGGGTAAATGAATCATGCTTTCATGTGGTTTTCCCAGTATTTATTCATGCACAATATTTTGCGCTTAACTTTCCTTTGCGTCCATGTTTTACTTGACTGTCCTCGATTATGATAGCAGGCAAGCTTTTTTAAGACCCAATCAATCAGATCACTTACATATATAGAGGTGTTCTACATTACTACCTTATAAACAAAAATCCGGACCCGTGGACAAGCAACATTAGGAACCATCCGCGGCAGGGAGTGGATGCATTTAACGTCCAGTTGTGTTTGCCTGAAAGGAGAAAAAATGTCAGAAATAGTGGCATACCTCGCGTACTGAATTAACTAAATCAACTGGAAAGCATTCACGTAAAAAAGAACTAGAACGTCACGTTTTTCAACTCGCGGCTGTTCTTGACATCCTGGCAGAAAACGGAAGACTGGAATTTATCACGTATACCGAGTCTATAGAAAGAAAACGTGGAAAGGCAAAGAGATCTTCACTCCTGCAACGGATGCACGAAAGGAAACCACAAACAGGGCTTCCAAAAAACCCAGATCGGTAATTATTCTTCTACGGCTCTCGATAAAACATCGCTTGAAGCATTGCCTCTTGGTCCCGAGTTCTGTATACCTCGTCAAAAAGTCAATCAGCAAGACTTAGAAACACAGTTCGAGAATGTCTGGAGTCAGACGTGCGATTTGAATCCCACTTCTACAGATAAAGTCCAACAACTTAAATCAGCACTAGTGAATTGCAGTTATCAGTGTCTGGACAAAAACACAAAATGTCGGGGACTGCCGAAAAAAGCTCACATACAGAAGTTAAAGCAACTAAGAGGGAACAGGGATATTTTGGTAATGAATAGATCAGATTATGTGACAAAAATTTATTCCATATTGTCAGATTGGAAGAACTTTGGCAAAGCCCACAAAGAGAAAGATTGCCAAAAAACGAAGAGACAAGTCCCGGGAAGCAGTCTTGAAGGAGACACGATCGGGGGGACAAGAGCTTTATTAGCCTGACGTTTCGCATTCCTGCTCGAACCCATCATCAGAGACAAAAGCAGATACGGGTGGTTCATGCACAAGGGACTGCAGTACTTATAGTATGCAGTCGCCATGCTACCGCATCCCTTCATCAGGGATCGTTGCATGTGGTGTGATGACTGTTTGATGGCCGACATTAATTGCTGCAATTTCATCACGTGCGTTGGATGTTGGTGTGATGATTACCCGACCATCTGACCCATCGACCCTGGTGTTTGGAACGGCGGCCACCCGTGTGCTCCCCGCTTGGTTAATTACTCCGCCTAGGCAAAGTCTCAGCACCGAGTGTGGAAGGGGAAGGTCATTGCACTTGTTAATGGACTGGGGGCCAGTAAACCATGACTCAAGCAGCTCCCGGCTCACGCGATTGTCACCTCTAGCGAGAATTTCGGCCTCGTCGAAGTTGAATGTGTGGTCGGATCTCGTATAATGAGCCACAACTTGAGAGCTGCACACAGACCGGAGACAGCCATCAGGCGTCAGGTAATGAAACCAAAAGGTCCACTGCCACGGCAAGAAACGTCTGGAGTCGTTAATCGGATGTGGTGTAGTTGCGGACTAAATCGGAGAAACCGGAAGACAGCCTCAAACGCGAATGGCCGAGCACGCTACAGCGGTGCGGAGAAATGACGCCAGCTGTCAAGTTGCGGCTCATTCTACGAGATCCGACCGCACATTCATATTCGACGAGGCCGAAATTCCCGCTAGAGGTGGCAACCGCGTGAGCCGGGAGCGGCGTGAGTCATCATGAAGGGGAAGTCGTGAACATTCATAGGCATGCGGTAGCATGGCGACTGCATACTATAAGTACTGCAGTCCCTTGTGCATGAACCACCCGTATTTGCTTTTGTCTCTGATGATGGGTTCGATCAGGAATCCGAAACGTCAGGCTAATAAAGCTCTTGTCCCAACGATCGTGTCTCCTTCTTCAAAAGAGAAAGTTTCCACAGACGAAGTAGAAGCCTAACTGACGGACTGCCTACGTAAACTCAATGCAGGAATCTTCATAAGGGATCGAGAATTTCGAAAACCTCCGCCCAGTAGGCACAGACATCCCTCGGTTGTATGGTTTACCACAGATCCCCTAGAACGGCCTACTGGTCCATCCGATCTTAGACCTGTGCAACTCTCCCTATCCTGCGATGGCGAAGTGGTTAACAGGAAAACTCAAACCTCTACAGTATCAACTTGCCTCAAATACTTACCGGGACACCTTGGAATTCATCGAGGACGTTAAAGACCTAAACTTAAACGGTATGGTGATAATTTCACTTGATGTCTCATCACTCTTCGCAAACGTTCCGGTCACGGAGACAGTTGAGTGCATATGTGAATTCCAGTGAGCCAATCACCATGAAATAGGTATTTCTACGAGCGCACTCAAGTAAATATTTCTTAAATGCACACAAAATGTGCAACAAAAACATAATCTAGTCCGCTGTTTGGCGCAAAGGACTAATAAAATCTGTTCGGAAGAAAGCATTGATGAATAACTTAAAAGTATCCAGGACCTGCTGCGCAAGAAATGGTACCCTGCCGGAGTTATTGCAAGGATTCATGCTGAACGACCGGCAAAACTCATCATACCGATCGCAGAAAAGGAAACTCTGTTCCTTTAAGTCCCCTTTCAAGGGGACGTGGTGAGTGAGCTTCAGAGAAGGCTCCTTGACCAAGCCGTTTTACGAACCTTCCGGCAGTAAGAGTTCAAGTATTTTTTTCGATTAACCCCCTCTTACGCGGGGAAGGTAAGGATAGGCTACCAGCTCAGACCACCTCCATGTACATTAACTCCTTTACCAGCTTCTGTGGAGCAGGCTAGATTGGTCGTACGAGTCGGCGCCCATCCACAAGAATACGAGAGCACCTGCTGGTATGACTGAGTAAAGGTGAAGTTATGAGCATACTTAGCTCCATCCTCGCACACATGGTGGATTGTCGGCACGGTGTGGAATTTGCAGGGTCTCACCTAACTAACCTAAGCGACTGGGTCAACTCATACTAACAACAGAAGAGGAAACTGCCATCAAGCTACAGAGGCCGGTCCTGTGAGCGCAGAAGAGCCTTATGCACGCTCGGCGTCTACCATGGGTCAGGATCGATTAACTGTATGCAGGTATCCGCGCCCCCACCCCCTTCCCTCCTCCCCCCTTGTGACACGGCTTCGTCTTACTTTCGCTGTCACCGCCTCCTCTCCTCTCCCCTCCTCTCCCCCAACTCTTTTCACATACCCCGTGTGTGTGTAAGAGGACGAACCGTAATCGATTGCACATATCACTCGCACGTTCATTTTGTACCTCGTTCCCATATCAATACACAGGCCCGATGAGAATTTATCTAAAGCAGGCGTAAGCTAGCCGCGTGCTCTTCTGAATCAACTATTTGTTTTAAAAGTGTCTTGTAGTTGTGACGCAACGACACTGGACAATACTAACTAGAAAGTTCATTTAACAGATTGATATTTACTTACAAATACTGCCGTTACTCAAAACGTACAAACAGGTCAACATTATGAGCCCAGTTGTAAAATAAATGGGTGAAATTCCCGTTCTCACATTTAGAAATATATTGGGTGATACTATGTTTATAAATTATAGACCTTTGCGTGTGCTTAATGACGGTAACCAGCCGTAAAACTAGAAGTGATCCTATTCCATAGTGATTTAAACTGCTAGACTGACCTGGGGTTATGCAGTTGAACGGGTTAGTAATACCTGAGGTCACCGCGCTCCATAATGTTTTGTCCCAGAATGACTATTTAATTCTAGAGGATACTTTTGGTTTTATTGGTATTACGACCTCTCGGATGGCGAAGGTTGACAAATTAATTCCCCTTGGGAAAAATTACTTTTTCAATGTCAGAAGGGCAATAAACGCTGACCTTTTTTCAAGTGTGATTGTCAGAGAGGTCGCTGTTTTTTGCCTAAATATCTGATTGCCAATTTTAAATACTAAACAATTCTTGATGGGTACACTAACTGAAATAGGGAAGCTCCGTATGTGGTCAGAATAAAAATTATTTTTTCATATATTTCTACTGTTAATCCTGCTTAGTTTTAATGACACTGCCGATGTTACACCCCGACTTCTGTATAAATTTCATTTCAGAAAAGTGCAAATAAAAATCAGGCAGCGACTTTTCATTAAGCTGTTATTTGAGATTGTTCAGCAGAAAGGTTTGTCGTCGAAGTGATTAAACAAGGTAACAAACGATCAAGAAAAACCGATTTAGGAAGCCATACCTTCTCAAAGGATTCGAATGCGAGCCCTAATTCGAGAGTTGGACTAAGCTAACGGTTTTCTGTGCACAGTTATATCAGTAGAATTTTGATTGATATACCTCACTGATTAAGGTGGAATTCGACAAACTACTAGATAAAGAAAGTGCAGTAAGGGAAAAATGCAACAAAATTACTACGCTTTGTCCAATGAATGGCTGTTTGATCACATGCGGTCTTAACTTTTTGAATTGCAAGGTGACAGAATGTTCAGACCGGAAACAGTTCGGGATTACTAAACAAATCGCCTACAAGCATTAAACAATTTTAGTTAAGGGAGGTCCCTTGGAGACTAAGGCAGGGGAAAATTAGCACGCAGTCGGCAATAAAGGAGGGATTTTACTTGATAAGCAAATGATTTTTTTATCTTACTCTCTGTGCTTCACTGCGCCGGTCATTAAGCGCCTTAAAAAATGCCATAATATAGGGGAAAAGAGTTTGTTTAACGCACACAAATTTCTTTGTCACCGGAAAACCTTGCATTGCCTAGGTATATGTAGTGTCAAATTTAGGACTGCATTACGCGTCTGTTTAAAGTGGAGTTCCAGAGTAGTCGGCATATTATTTCAATCATTTCACTCCCATTAATGTTTAGCTACACTAAACCACAATTTAAATCGATCGTCTTCGGTGACAATCACATTAAGATATCGCATTTTCAATTTCCCCCTTTCCCCATAAACCTAAATTCGCCCAAATGACGCTCAAAATCTACCACTAAAGAGGTTATGTCTGAAGTAAAAATAATATGAAAGAGCATTGTACCAGACAAATTAACATCTAAAAAACAAAAAATAACTCCTTAGATTCCCTTGGTTACCGCGTGTCTGAGTAAAACCATTTTTAAAAATAAAGGCCTCAGCGGACTGCATAAAACCTACCAGCGGGGAGACTGACAACGATCAAGAGGCGAGCCTTTGGAGGCCTCATATGCTCACACCGATTATATTTCTTCCCTTGTACCAACAGCTCTTCGAAAACGAGAGGGAGCCTGAGGATGAACTCCAGAATTATGGCCAATGGCCTGTTTGTCCGAATGCCCTTTTAAGTAACTGCCAGTCTTGTTTTGCAGCACGTTAAGCACTTACCCTGGCCTACATGCGTCTTTGTCTGAAAAAGGCAATCAAAACTACTGCCTCTGATTTACCAGCTAGGTTAGATGCGTTTTTATGCCTTCTCATAAGTGATTCCAAGAGTAGATTCCTGGGGGGATGTCACATGTCAGAGGTACGGCCAGACAAAACAGGATAAGTTGCTTTTTTCGACTACCTGTCTGTCATAGACTCCGAAGAAGAGTTTTGTGACAGTAAAGGCAGCAAAACCTCAAAACAAGCTGCCTTTCTAACCAGGCTATCAGCTCGCAATAATTCGCTGTATTCCTTGATATTTTAGCAGATTTTGAATAATTCATATTGACCCAACTGTGAAAAACTCGGCGCCTCGGTAGGATTCGAACCCACGCAGTAAGGGGAAAGGCTTTAGTACAGCCAACGCTCTAACCACCTGAGCTACGAGGCCCCGCCGGACGACGCGAGTTTTATCACACTTGGGTCAAGTTACCCGCCCAACCTACTGCAACGTCTGGAATCCACCAAATCTGATACAGTAAGTTGACTGCCCAAGCAGGATTTCCTAAGCAATTCACCTAGAATCCACCAGATGACTACTAGGCTCACGTGATTCATTGACATTTTGGCAGATTTTGAATAATTCATATTGACCCAACAGCCTTACTGCGTGGGTTCGAATCCCACCGAGGCGCCGAGTTTTTCACAGTTGGGTCAATATGAATTATTCAAAATCTGCCAAAATATCAATGAATCACGTGAGTCTAGTAGTCATCTGGTGGATTCTAGGTGAATTGCTTAGGAAATCCTGCTTGGGCAGTCAACTTACTGTATCAGATTTGGTGGATTCCAGACGTTGCAGTAGGTTGGGCGGGTAACTTGACCCAAGTGTGATAAAACTCGCGTCGTCCGGCGGGGCCTCGTAGCTCAGGTGGTTAGAGCGTTGGCTGTACTAAAGCCTTCCCCCTTACTGCGTGGGTTCGTATCCCACCGAGGCGCCGAGTTTTTCACAGTTGGGTCAATATGAATTCGCTGCATGTAGGACAACAGCTCTAGCAGACCTACAAAAACTTGATTCTTGTGTGCACATTGCAGCACAAATGTTGTTTATCGTTAGAACGCATTTTTTTATTCGTGAAAATCTTTTCCTATCACTGACTCCAAACCTTTTTGAGTAGAAGTAAACGGAATCGGCGAATGGCAAATAGTGCCTACAAAGTACATGTTTGTTTGATTACTTTTTGGCATATTTCTTCTGAAAATCAGGATAAGTGAAATGCGTCCGCAGATGCAACCATGCAGTCTTGTGCAATACGTCTGCTTGAAATCTACTCCGTCTATTTGTCTCTTAGGAGCCTAAAAGAATAAAAACGTTACTCAAGTAATAAATAAACTTAGGTAGAAAGAATAGCATTGATTGCACGGCTTAATTTCCTTTTAAAGTAGTCACTCGTGACAAAAAATGAACCAATATTTCTGTGGTTTTCCTCTTAAGTGTTGCACTCTTAGAACCTTTCCAAACTTAATAGCGTTCTTCCTATCGATACGAATTGCGCAATTTACATAGAAAAGCCAAACAGAACTTCTTGTTAAGTTGGGGTAATTTTATAAAATCGGACTTTAGAAGAAGTAGAATAATTGATCAACGGTAATCGGTTGCCAGCGGAACTGCTTTTCAAGATGTCACTTTTTGGGTAAAATGACATAGCTCTGTCTGAGGAATTAAATTCAGAGCGGGTCGATTTGACAGTAACACAAAGCGGCGTATAAGTTAAAATCGTAACATTAATTTTTTTAACCTGTGATAATTTATTCGCAATATGATCCAACCAGAGTGAAAGTACTCACTTCCTGTATACAGGCAATGGGCTGGATTTTTCTGTCTACTCAGCAGACTTGATTCGAATTTGATTATGTTTGGTCTACCTGCCCCACTCGATTTTTGACAGTTTCACTTCTCGAAACGTGAGTATCTGTGGCAGCTGATCCGTAAGGCCTTGTCAAGGGTATTATTTAATGACAGACATCAAATACATAAGACCTCCCCTACGTCCTGTCAGAAATTCGCAACAAGATTTGGAAAAGGTTGCTTTCAGTCACTACAAACCTGCGTTTTGGCGCCGATACGTGGACAATACATTTGTCATTATTGAAAAGGACGGGCTATCGGGTTTTCAAGACTTACTTAACAGCATCTCCCCCGACATTCAATTTACAAGAGAAGACGGGGAGGCGGAGGAACTATCCTTCCTTGACGTGCTTTTCACGCGCACAACTCATGGTAAACTCAGCACAACAATGTACAGAAAGGCGACCAATCAAACCCAGGTCCTCAAATATCATAGCAACCACTCATTGGTGCACAAACGGGGCTGTGTGAGGGCGCTTTTCGATCGGGTAAAAACGCACTGAAGCGAGCCCGAAAGAAGGATGTAAGAACTACGGCATCTCCGGGACCAATTAACAAAGAACGGCTACCCAAATAGTTTCATCAGCCGCTGCATTCGCACGCACCCACGACGGACAAACGGAAGAGAGACACCAACAATTTGGCACTACCTACCATACATCACGAATGTGTCCGAGGCTACAGAACGCATTGCATCAGAGCTATGTGTGCGCGCCGTTCATCATCCGGCCGCTACCATGCGCAGCAGGATCATGAAAATGAAGGATCGGCTGAACGCTGGTGAGCAGTCGGGCGTAGTCTATTAAATCCCGTGTCATAACTGTCCTTGCCCCTACACAGGCCAAACAGGATGACGTCTCAGCTCACGAATACTTGATCAAAAACGGGCTGTTCGGAGACGCGACCCATTATCTCAAGTCGTCACTCACACGCTGGAGAAGGCCATGAGTTCGAGTTCGCCAACACGCGAATATTGGCGCGAGCCGGCACCAAGATGGGGCGAGAACTGTTGGAGGCATGGCTGTCGGACACCAACTCCATCAATAGACACATTGACTTGCCTGAGTGTTATCACGCGCTCCGCCCACGCAGCCAGGTGGCGCAGCTCACATCGCCGCGAAGTACAAACGGTGTCAGCACGTCGGGAGGACCATTGTGGGTCAGGCGTTGCAAACCAGACCTAGCCGCGAACGTGGTCCCCCCCCCTTCATGAAACAACAATATAAACGTTCAAACGTTGCTGCACTCTATCAGTCTCTGATGGTAAACTCCAGTTCGAGTCCGAAAGCTAAGGCCATTAAATTTACCGTCCCAGTGATCGTGCCTTCGTCTTCTTTCAAACAAGAACCCGAGAGGCGCATATTCTCTTCCATCCGTGAGAACTTTAAGCATCAACTCTGCGTCCATTCGAAATGGGAGAATCATGTGAGAGATCCCCTTGATGTTTTAGTAGATAGATCAATCCCTCTCATTTAAGACAACAGTGGTGTAGATAACTCGGTGGATCGTTCCAAAACAGCAATGTTTAAAACTGCGTTTTTCTCATATAATACGCGTACGACGAATTCCGGTGTGTGCGGTATCTGAGACACTTTCGAACGTACTGACCATACTGACGAGAGAGGTATACGGTAATAGCCCAGACACGCGGGTTTCGCTGATCTTGTGCCGCTGCTTGACGTACCTGGGAGTGGTTCGACTCACCAGTAAGTCCGTTAGCCCTTACCGCGTGTTTTCTGGTATACGAACTCCAGCTTTAACTTAACTTGTTGAATTTCCGGGGAAATTAATGTTCGAAGTTAGAGATACGTCTTCGCAACAGAATTTTTCAGACGCAGTCTGAAATTTCACTTGAATATTTGAGCAGAAATCCATCAACTACTGAGGAGAAACCGCGTAATATTCACAACCCACCAACAAACAGCCGTTAGTACACAAATGTATAATTATTTACCATACTGACAACACAGGTACGCTATTGTGGTCATTAATGTCTCAACGTGCAGACTGCGTTGCTTTGCACCTTTCAGCAGGACGTTGCCCTTGTTCATTATAGTTGCTCTGTTCAAATGTGGTCCGATGAACCTTTTTTGCGTAGATGGATTGGCCTCCGCGGCGTCGTTGAACGGCCTGCAGGATCTCCAGACTTCATTCTCAATACTTCTTTCTCTGAGGAATACTCAAAAATCAGGTATTTAACAAGACAGCAAAGACCACCAATGACCTGAAACAGAACATCACGTGGGCATGGGAAGATATTTAGTCGTGAGAAACAAAACAGTACCTGATTCAACCATCGAACGATGTTGTAACTGTAAGGCAATCAGTAGTTTACATTTTGAACAAGTGGTGTAACCTTGTCCGATAACATTTTTTTATTCATTTGTAACTTTAAATGATGATTTGAATTTGGTTACATCTGGGCCACCTTATAATTTAGAATGGCTGACGCAGCTCATGAGAACGCTTGCCGCCGTTATCTCATGCAGATTATATGTCAGAATCAAACCTGCGCGGATGACGTCCTCTGACGCCCTTCTGTTGTGCTGCCTTGATATGCCAGCGTTTTGGAGACATTTGTCACGTTGCAACTCACGTGTCGAAAAAAGGCCGAATTCCGCCTTCGCGCCCAACGGCGAGGGAGAAGTTGTGATGTGTTGGTCACCGAAACTGAAGAGTTGCTTGAAGTTTTCAAGATAACTGTCGACGGCGCCTGCTTGTCATGTCGTGACCAGAGTTCCCTAGGGTAGACTGTCTACTGCTTGCGTGGCAAATGGCTTTCCATGGTTTTCGATAGTTGCCGATGTCTAACGTGTCCTCTATGGAAGTGAAAAAATGGACGTAAAGAATTCTGCGATATTTTCTCGCCGAATGCGCTGTCATTTTGGGGAGCTGGTGAAGAAATAATCGTTCTGGCTTGACCAGTCTCGCAAACAGACATGTTTGCTCAGCTCGTGCAGCTATTTTATGGTGTCATATAAATTTCCTTGGTTTGCCATTCGGACTGAAAATTTTGGTCAAAATCACTTTTCGTTACTGACTACTCCTCCGGCTCGGGTTGCAGAGCCAGAACGAATTTTCAAACTAAGTCACGCAATTATGCTGGACTGGCGGAATTCTACTACAGTGTCACATTATGCTGGAGGTATTTTGAGCGCGGTCGAGAGGTTAGCTTTCACACATCTGCCAACTAAACCAAATTCTGACCCAGTCCGGTGCTGTCAGATTTGCGTGCTAATCACCAACATCCCTTATCAAGGGCAGTTAATAAAGCTTACTGCCTGGTTATAAGAGCTTTCTTTGAATACTAAATTAAAAGCTGTTTGCGATGACGATGATAATGATAATGGCGGTGGTGGTAGTGGAATTAGGCAGTGATGACAGTGTCGATTCTGGTCGACCACGGGGAGTACTTAAACAAGCCCTCGTGGAGGCCAGTAGGTTTTGTTATTGCGGTGGTCGCTGTTAACGTTGAAAAATGAATGCAATCAACAAAAACGTCGGCCAAAGTTCTCTTCTATCGCATGCAGGTTTGCCAATAACTGACAAATTCTCGTGCGAACACGATTAAGTCCCGATACCGTGATAACCACATAGTCTCTGCCAGGAGTGGAGTCGTACGAGCTACTGTGATAGCTTGTGAAGTAAGAGGAGACTTGCAGAATCTTAATGTCTTGGGGGTCTGTGCCCACAAGTCGCAATTCTGACACGGTGCGCCGACGAGGAATGGATATTGTCGGACTTGGGGTACCAGAGCCAACAAGTGTTCTCTTAAGTCAGTATTCAATGTCGAGCTCTTCTTCGCATATCATTTGTCCTCACATTTGAACCCAAATGACGATGCCCATCGACTTCGCGGAAGCCAGGGAATAAACAGTAATAGTAGCAATGAATAATAATAACCCGTATCTGCATTTGTCTCTGATGATGGGTTCGAATAGGAATCCGAAACGTCGGGCGAATGAAGCTCTTTTCCCAGCTATCCTGTCTCCTTCTTCATAATAATATCCTCCCAGGACATATAATTCACGAGGCATCTGAAAAATGTGAGTACAGGTGATTTTCAAACAACTACACGAGTCGCTTTTTCGACGTCATCGCCTACAGCGCTCTGAGTCGACGAAACTCTGTTTCAGGTAGATTGTATAGAAAACAGTTTTGACAAAATTCATAAAAGGTGACAACGCTCAAAGGCAGTTACCTGGATAACTATGCAGTACTACTATCGAGCTGCACGATCTCATTTTACCCAAATGAAGCCACGGTGCTGTTTTTTGAATACGCGTCTTCTTTCGCGTGCAGCTATCACTTATGCTAAAAGTGACCACGTACTTAATATGAATATCTGTCAATGATTTATGATATCTCTGGCAATCCATGCACATTTACGGGGAGCATGCGCAACCACTCCCATTTATTTTGCCCATGTGCAGGAAAATTGCGCCATTTTAAAATTTTTTGTTTGTTGAAAGGACACCGCCCAAGTAAAAAGCGTTTAACTGCGAAGTTTTTCTGAGAGTGAAGTGCGTGTTCAAGTTGCACTGTCCGTTCAATTAATATCACACTTTTTGAGGCAAACAACACAGCCAACATTCATCGTAAAAAACACGAGACCTGAAGGGCAAATTTTTTTACTAGCGCAGGAGAATTCATAGTTTTTCCTAGGTTTAAAGTGTACCGCCTGCAGATTGCAAAGGACAAACCCAAGCCCAAGGGCAGATCTGATTGTAAAACAAGTTGGGAATGAAAAAATATTTTTAAAGGAAAAAAATACTCTTCCTTTCGGTAGAACGTTTAGGTTTCTGGAAGTTTAGTGCAGAATGAGCATAAGAAAGAATAGTTCTCTAAAACATGCTTTTATTTAGGAATGCACGGGAAATGGAAGGAAAAGGCGTTTGTTGAATGTGACGTTTGCAGGCGGTTGAAGGGACGGGTATTTAAGGGCCAGCAACCTAACCTGACTGAAATGTTACGGACTTCTGCTACCTGCTAATAGATATTTTAGCTCCACCTGAGAAGCACTTCAGGTTAAAATCATATTTCAGGATTTTTGGCAAATTTTAATTTGAAGCGTAATGGTAGAAAGGACACTCACGGATCGCACTACGGTTAAGGGCGTTGGGCTTCTGACCAATAAGTCGCGATAACGTGCCCTAGGTGTTCCGAATTTCGGGGTTGGGTGTGACTGGCTGACGATGGCTAATAGACCAGAAATGGCCATTCCAGTCTCCCATTGCCTTTTTCATAACGCTATTCTGCCTGTGGGTCACGTAGCCTACTGCATTTACCACTTGCATCTGTTCACCGTTTTTGTCAGCACAAATAAATAGGAGTCTAGGGAACTGGAACGGAAACTGCTGCTACCTTCTTACCTCACACAAAAGCTCCATATATTTTTTTTCTAGTAGCCACTTACGATCGCAGGAAACCCAAAAACGTAATTTGCAGTAGCATCCTCAGGCAGAATATCTGCCAGTTCCTTCAAAGGGGTTAGCACTGGAGTCGGTGGTTAGGCAGAAATACGCGCATGTTGAATTCAAGCAGAGTTTTTGTCATGTATATGCGTTCGAAATGGATCAATTTTATTCCTAACTGTGGTGGAACATCCATAAGCTAGCGCGCTTATCATGAACTGGTCGTTCCCTGTATGTGGCTACTTGTGGAATAAACTTGTATGCTTGGCCGGTCACTGATTGCTCCGGAAGCATAATCAGAAACATTACGCTCAGTCCTTTGGGTTAGCTGATTTCGCCTGAGCAATTTTCAGCCGGCCTGAACTACTGTGATGTCGCATCAGGTTTTAACTTTATTCTGTTTCCGTTCCGCTTAGCAAGAAGAGGAAATCTTACCGACAAAGGCTAGAGTAGGTTTAACTGGCTGCTACTGGCTTATAAGTCGCAGTTTGGTAGCCATCACTTAACCTAAGGCGTCGACGCCTCCTATATCGAGAGCCGGCAGATTATTGCTCAAAGCTGGTTGGTAAGATAGAAATGGCAGTTTGGACATCCCACGTCCTTGGTGGAAGCTGTTCTGGGCCATTTATTTCTGGTCTCGATTCGAACAATTATATAGGCCCCGAGTCCGGAGCTCCTTTCCGCCTTACACTTAACATGAACCGGGAAATGTGACTTCCACTTGCTTTTGCATATTTCCCGTCTTAGTCGACAGAGTGTGTGCACTGTGAAGTTTGTTTACCAACTCATAAAATGTTAACCGAAATTCTGAAATGATTTATGAAGGATTTATGAAGTACGTTTGAAAACAAATCAGCATGCAGCGTAATTCTGCAATAATGCATGTACGTCATGATGCCGGCTTTTAAATGAACTTCTTTCAGTCTGCATGCAAAAGCCATACTCCCTAAAAATGATTACCCATGTAGCACGCATTTTTCTCATTTATTTGCGATGTCCTTAAAATTCAATTATATTTCTAGGAAAACGTATATAGAAGTACCTATTCGTTCACTCATTTGTAACAAATTACGTCTTCTTTCCATCGTATACTCCTAGTAAGGGTACAATTTGGTTCAAAAAAGTTTCTAATTATGACATTTTTAAGCACCCTGAGACGTCCGCCCATTAATCTTCGTGTCTCTGCATTTGGTAATGTGGCTTGTAAACTTTGCAGTATGTCTCAAATCCCCTACTTAATTTTATGAAGCCATATGGTTTTCTCTTAATGCAGTAGAGAAATGCAAGGGGTTCCGTACACGGAGCATTTATGGTTTGTAGTTAGAAAACCCTGAACGCAACTGCAACGTCAGGTAGGGTTCCAATTCATTGGGAACGGCCGAGGCAGTAGCTAGACGGCTAACGTATCTGGTGTTATATTTTCAGAAAACCCTGACACAAGCGCTCTCTGCAGTGGCCTGCCTCGAGTGAGGGCGACATGCCGCCTCAAACACCTAATTACAGTGATGGGTGCTCCATGTACTCAATTCAAGAACATCACACAAAGACTTTCTTACCCCCTCCCTCAACTCTAAGGACCAAAACCCGCCGAACTTGGCATGCAGGCGGCGTGGGGAAGATGAGTGTTAATGAGTTAATTGCAGATACAAGCAAAGATGCGAGTTCCAGGAACTAGTTGATCAGAAGAAGAAGAAGAGATCGCTAGAGCAAGGGCGTTATTCGCCTGATGTTTCGGATTCTCACTTGAATCCATCATTAGAGACAGCGGCAGAAAAGGGTGACTCGTGCACAGGAAGTTGCAGTGTTTATAGGATGCAGTCGCTATGCTACCGCATACCTATAACAATTAACCGCGCTCCCCTTCATCAAGGATTGTTGCCCGCTGGTAAGCTAATTGCTTGTAGGTATGCGGCAATATAGCGACTGCATCCCATAAATACTGCAACTTCCTGTACACGAGTCACCCTTTTCTGCCACTGTCTCTGATGATGGATTCAAGTGAGAATCCGAAACATCAGGCGAATAACGCCCTTGTTCCAGCGATCACTTCTTTTTCTTCTTTTTCTGATCAATGAGTTAATTGCCCTTGAGACACCTATAAACACTGTTAATTTTGCACAATTTCATTCCTTCATGTAACTGTGTTGGCCTGACGAAGAATTACCGAAAACCCTTGTTTGCCAACTTGACAGTTCAATCTGAAAAGAATTTTACAAACCGATTAATACCTTTCTTTAAGTATAAAACTTAAAAACGCAATTTCCTACCGAATGTGTAAACGAATGAATATTTTTATGCACGTTTTCCGTGAAATATAATTGAATTTCTAAGGGTATCGAAAATCAATGAGAAAAATTCATGCTGTTTAAGTAGATATTTTTTTCAGCGCATGATTTTGCATGTGGCCCGAAAGATGTTTTTGCGAAAGCCGACATCCCAGGAAATCTGCATTATTATGGGATTATGTTGCATGATGATTAGCTTTAAAACCCTACTTAAGTAATCCTTTCCGAAACGAAAACACGTTTCAGCATTTCGGTTAACATTTCATGGCTTAGCACACCTACCGTAGCTCAAGTGGTAAGTGCATTTGACTAATAAAACATTTGGAGGCATCAGCGGGTGATATTGAGGCATCGCTGGCTCATGACGGATAGTAAATCAAAAATGGTAGTTCCCGTGTCGCTGGCTTGTGTCGGCCATCTTTCTTGATCAGTGATTTCCAGTAACGATGTTACTGCCGTTTCCCTCGCATGCTTGAAATAGACAGCAAACGCCGCTCAGACGACTAGGATGAACGGCCCTGGTATCGATCGGCCTTCAGTTTCATGCCAACTGCGTTGCAACACACGTTGCTCATTTAACAGAACGTGAACTCGAGTTTAACTGTCCTTGTTCAGTTGTGTATGCTAAGCATAACAATGCTTATAGGTTCGGGATGCCGAAAAGCTACTCCCTCTAAGTGTTCTTAATCTATTTTTGCAAACCACTAAAGCCCATTTTTTTCTCCAATCAAACACCACCATTCGCCCTGGTGACTTACTGTCCTACAGACGCATGTCCTCTTTCGTGACAAGATATATGAGAAGCCCGCGTATGCACAATTAACTTCTCCAAGGGATCTAACTGCAGAATAATTGTACTGACCTGCCAATGTGTCATTGATACCAACTACTCGCACACTCGTCTTTCTGCAACGATGTCTCTTATTGTGCCCCCAAAACGGGCCACATTGTAGATTCGCTTGACCAACACGGCCGCCATATCGGATTCTGGCAGGCGTTATCGGATTTGCACACCATAACAAACGCCAACATTTCGAAATGCATTGGCATACCCGGTTGCCGGCAGACACCGCGTACACTGGGATCCCTATCGTTCCCCAGTCGTTTTTGTTAATCAAAATTCTGGTTAGTTTCTGCGTTGACCAGGGGGTGTGGGGTGGAGCGCCAGGGTGCGGGCTCGACCGCGTCATCCACCTGCGCCTTTCCTCGTCTCCGCTCGTTTAGACTCTGTCTTGATATCGGGCCCAGGTGGGGGATGAGGGGCTGCGGTAGATGCTGTGCAAGTCTACTATCACTATAAACTAATTCACGTACAAGTTACCGTGCCTGCGCCCACCTTGCTGTTGCGCACACGGTGGATATCGTCGAATCCAACGGTCGAACTATCGATGTGTCTGATTGATGTCGGCTTAGTTTGGAGATATTTTAATGATTAAGATCCCCGTCAGTCAGTATCCGACAAGTGTCTACCTACATGTCGACTATATTTGAGGAGTAATTTCCTCTACTTCTGCTTGTCACATTGTGGGTAAAGTCAAATTTGGAAATTTAAATACGCGCGTTTTGACGTTTAGGCAACAAGTAACGAAGGATACTCGGTACCACGAGCCTTGGATGTTCGAGGTCACCTCTTCTTCCATGGTGAACTGTATGTCGGTAAAGATTGTCTTGAATAGTTCCTTAAAAGCTTCTACGTCGCTCCTTTTTTATCCTAACGAATGTGCCGTCAGCATATCTGGACCAGAACCTCCCTGTCCATCAACAAGCTGCCCAGTTTAGTACACTATTCAGTCTTATTGATAGCAGTCGTGGAACACCCCTTTTCAGTGGACAGGGTGACGATTTTCTTCAATTTTCGCATCTTAAAAAGTTGTCGTTCTTTTGCTACGGAAACCGTCATCTAAGGTTTATGCTGGAGACGTAGGGACAACAGTCGTTGCTGCTTGCCGTGTTTGCATTCTTCATCTATTTCGCTCTTTTGGGGCGCTGATTCAAAGGGTGAGCTTGGTGTGGCCCATAAACCAGCAGCAGCAATTAGACTGTAGATCGTGAGGCTCAAAGACCCGTTGACATTGACAGAACAATCAGCGGTTGTTTACAGCATACCATGCAAAGACTGTGATGCAGGGTATGTTGGTGAAACGCGAAAGCGTCTCGGCCCAAGATTGTATGATCACCAGCCTGTAATTATCCGTAAGGATAAGCTGTCCCTGGTCTATGGTCACATGCTACAGCAGAAGCACAATTTGGTTCTCGAGTAAGAGAGGATGATTGGCCTATCCACGGATAAAATGACCAGACTGATGCCGGGAAATTGCACCTCGACTGGGACGCTCAACCGAGCCATAGACCTACATCCGGCCTACAGAGCGCTCCGCACAAGGCTTAAGTCGGTCCAGGTAGGGTCAATGGGACGGAGGAAAAAATCACACGGGGTCGACTGCCGACAATCGCGGAGAAAAGAGAAGGCGCCGATCGAAAGTCACCTGACTGGCGTGACACACTGTCTCACGGAAGTACCCGCGAGGCCGCAAACACCACGCCTGATCGATGACGATCGATCAGTCCGGCATTTGATGAGAGGAGGTCGACAAGCACGCCGACCCAGCGGAAACCACGACGTGAACTCGTGTTTAACAGTCCTTGTTCAGTTGTGTATGCTAAGCATAACAATGCTTATAGGTCTGGGATGCCGAAAATCTACTCCCTCTAAGCGTTCTTAATCTGTTTTTGCAAAACACTTAAGCCCTTTAAAACTTTCTACTAAACTTTCTCACCGACATGCCTTTAAAATCAGCAGCCTTCTATTAGCATACAGTTTGTCAAAGCACTATGGTCAATGTTAATGCAATTTGTGTGCCCCTGTTCGTACTGCTAATAAAGAGATCTTTATTGTGCTTTAGATCCTAAAGTCTAGTTGAGCAGATCCAGGCTGAAATGCCTTTTCAGGTGCAACTTCCTCATCCCACCGATATTATGGTTTTCTGTTCGTTTTAACTTCATCAGCGCCCCTCACTGCCTCCTATCGCCTTCTGTGAGATCTAGTAACTACGATTAGTCCAAATGGGTCTCCTATCAAGCACCACTATTCGCCCTGGTGACTTACTGTCCTACAGACGCATGCGCTCTTTTGTAACAAGATACATGAAAAGCCCACGTATGCACAATTAACTTCTCCAAGGGATCTAACTGCACGAGAAATTGTACTGACTGGCAAATGTGTCATTGATTACAACCACTCGCATGCTCGTATTCCAAAAATGGTTTTATCTTTCTGCACCGATGTCTCTTATTGTGCCTCCCCCAAACGGGCCACATGGTAGATTCGCTTGACCAGCACGGGCGCCATATCGGATTCTGGCAGGCGTTATCGGATTTGCGCACCATAACAAATGCCAACATTTGGAAGTGCGGTGACCTACCCGGTTGCCGGCAGACACCGCGTACACTGGGATCCCTACCGTTCCCCAGTCGTTTTTGTTAATCAAAATTCTGGTTAGTTTCTGCGTTGACCAGGGGGTGTGGGGTGGAGCGCCAGGGTGCGGGCTCGACCGCGTCATCCACCTGCGCCTTTCCTCGTCTCCGCTCGTTTAGACTCTGTCTTGATATCGGGCCCAGGTGGGGGATGAGGGGCTGCGGTAGATGCTGTGCAAGTCTACTATCACTATAAACTAATTCACGTACAAGTTACCGTGCCTGCGCCCACCTTGCTGTTGCGCACACGGTGGATATCGTCGAATCCAACGGTCGAACTATCGATGTGTCTGATTGATGTCGGCTTAGTTTGGAGATATTTTAATGATTAAGATCCCCGTCAGTCAGTATCCGACAAGTGTCTACCTACATGTCGACTATATTTGAGGAGTAATTTCCTCTACTTCTGCTTGTCACATTGTGGGTAAAGTCAAATTTGGAAATTTAAATACGCGCGTTTTGACGTTTAGGCAACAAGTAACGAAGGATACTCGATACCACGAGCCTTGGATGTTCGAGGTCACCTCTTCTTCCATGGTGAACTGTATGTCGGTAAAGATTGTATTGAATAGATCCTTAAAAGCTTGCACGTCGCTCCTTTTTTATCATAACGAATGTGTCCTCAGCATATCTGGCCCAGAACCTTCCTGTCCATCGACGTGTTCCCCAATTTAGTACTGTCTTTGGTCTTGTACATGACAGCCGTCGAACATCCCTTGTTGATTTTCTTTATTTTTCGCATCCGGAAAAGTTCTCGATCTTTTGCTACGGAAATCGTCATCTAAGGTTTATGCTGGAGACGTAGGGACGACAGTTGTTGCTGCTTGCCGTGTTTGCATTCTTCATCTACTTCGCTCTTTTGGGGCGCTGATTCAAAGGGTGAGCTTGGTGTGGCCCATAAACCAGCAGCAGCAATTAGACTGTAGATCGTGAGGCCCAAAGACCCGCTGCCATTGACAGAACAATCAGCGGTGGTTTACAGCATACCATGCAAAGACTGTGATGCAGGGTATGTTGGTGAAACGCGAAAGCGTCTCGGCCCAAGATTGTATGATCACCAGCCTGTAAGTATCCGTAAGGATAAGCTGCCCTGGTCTATGGTCACATGCTACAGCAGAAGCACAATTTCGTTCTCGAGAAAGAGAGGATGATTGGCCGATCCACGGATAAAATGACCAGACTGATGCCGGGAAATTGCACCTCGACTGGGACGCTCAACCGAGCCATAGACCTACATCCGGCCTACAGAGCGCTCCGCACAAGGCTTAAGTCGGTCCAGGTAGGGTCAATGTGACGGATAAAAAAATCACACGGGGTTGACTGCCGACAATCGCCGAGAAAAGAGACGACGCCGACCGAAAGTCACCTGACCGGCGTGACACACTGTCTCACGGAAGTACCCCCGAGGCCGAAAACACCACGCCTGAGCGATGACGATCGATCAGCCTGCCATCTGATGAGAGAAGTTCGACAAGCACGCCAACCCAGAAGAAACCATGACAGTCGCGACGGTAACGCAAGGCATGCAGGTCCGCCAATGGTTGAGATCAGAGAGACCATAAACAGCCAATAGCAAACGGGCTAGCTAACGTACGTGCTTTGAGCGCGGTTATAATACGAGGTAGGTGGCAGAGTTTAACAAATCAAGACTATCAGGAAAAGCCAGCAGATGGTCCTGATGATGCACACGATAGAGTTTCCGAAACGTCAGTATAAATGCAACTTGGTCCACAGAATAACCTTCGTATGTCCGTCTTCCTTGAGGGATGGTAAACTTGATAATTTAACTGGACCTCAAATGTTCACATATATATAATGGCAGAGGGGTGCTCACCGTTCGTTTCTACGGAACTCACTCGTCCCGTTTTGCTTTAGGGCTCCCTCTCGAGTCCAACCAGCAGCCGCACAGTGGCGCATGATTTAGGCAGAATGATATAACCGACAAAGACAAGAGAGACTGGAGTGGCCGTTTCTGCCTTATCAGCCGTCGTCAGCCGGTCATATCCAGTCGCAAACTGTGAAACACCCGGGCTCAAACTCGCGACCTGTCAGTTAAAAGTCCAACACCTCTGACCACTGGGTCCCGCGCCCGCTGTCCTGTCGGTTGCGATCGGAAAAATATAATGGTTCGTACATTCTCATAGAAACCTGTTATGCTTCCGCGACTGTGCCGTGTTAGTGTAGAGGTTCCTATGAACTGAACACATTCGGCAGAGAGTTAGTTTAAAGGATGGTGGCGAATATGCGAGTCTCAGGGTCATGTCGTTCAGAATATAATCGCACAAATACATTTAGCTGACTAAATTTTTAGCAAAGCGAACAATGAGCAAATATGAGCTAAAAATCTTAGTCGGTTGTTTATCAGTGAGCGTTGGTATTCTTGTCCAGCCGGAGATATCAAAGTTTTTGGTATATTTCCTATTGACCCAACTGTAAAAACTACGGCGCCTCGGTGGGAGTCGAACCCACGCAGTAAAGGGAGGGCTTTAGTACAGCCAACGCTCTATCTACTTGAGCTACGAGGCCCCACCGGACGACGCGAATTTAATCACACTTATGAAAAGTTACTCGCCCAACCTACTGCAACGTCTGGAATCCACCAAATCTGATAAGGTTAGTTGGCAGCCCAAGCAGGATTTCATAAGTAATTCACCTCGAATCCACCAGATGACTATCAAGCTCACCTAATTAATAGATGTTTTGGCAGATTTTGAAGATAATCTAATAGATACTCTGAATAGGTAACTTCATTTTCGTTTTCGACTGTCTTTAAACGTTAGACAGATTTCATATTCTCCTTTTTTGATAGTCTCCAAGAATCCGTCTGATTTCGATGTTTATTGCAGTCCGACTTCAGATAAATTGTTCAAATTCGCTCTAGTTAATTTCTGACAGGCTTTCTTGAGGTTTCTGTCTAATTGCTTGCTCAAAGCCTCCCCAAAGATTTCCCTTATTCCTAGAGTTATCATCGAACGATGGATAATTTCAATACTCTCACGTTTCCGGGATGCCACTGGAATCAAAGCAATGTGTCAACAAGTCCGGACATATCAAGTTATTTGGGTACATTCAATTTCATAAAATGCTCTATACACCGTAAAAATGCTTAAATGTAGTGCAAGCATTGCGTTCCCTGTATGCTTGTTTCTTGGATGTCCTTTATGAAAGATTATGAGCAAAGCTCACTGGGAATATCTATTGAAAATCTATACTTTCTAACTTACTTGTCTTTGTAAATTAAGAGTTTATTGAAGCAGTAGCAATGGTTTTGAAAAAATTCTTCCCACTTCTACATGAAAATTTACTAATTCGGAGAACAGTTGAGGACAGACATATACTTGAATTTCTGAATTTCAAAGATACACTTTGTGCCATCTCAACCGACCTTTGGGTTTAAAAGTCTATTAGAACTAATGGGCCGACATCGATTGCATTTCCGGCGAGGATTTCCTCGAGATGACCCCATTTACGATAAACAGTTTCACTCAGTAAATTTTGCTTAATAAATTTGACCAAAATTACAAGATATGCATGAGAAAAAATGAAAGGAGTCTACCTTAGACAACTCCTTACGGGAAGGCTCAAGATTTATTTATAGGCATTTCTTGGCCCCTAAGCATTCATGGCTACTTTTTGTTGTAACAAGCCCCAGCTTATGAATGATGCCTTGTCCGGCATATGCAACACTTTTTCACACTTTCCACGTCCAATTTCCTATACGAAAGACGGCTTGACGCTGAAAGAAAGCGGTTGCCAATGCATAAATAACGAATAAAACCAGTAAAGTCGGCGAATTCCCCTGGAGAATTCGGAAAACAACGATACAAAAGGACACAGGGTTATGAACATCCTCTACCTGGTAATACAGGCGGACACGCACTAAATTCCAGACTGGCTTCTTTTCTGGTTTTCCAAGTTTGACCATTGTCTTAACCCTTACAATTACACAAACACCAGTTCAAACTCAAAACCAGACCCTTTCCAGTCTCACCCGAAAATGCCTAAGCCGCGCGTTCGCCTCAGTACCAGTTCTTGCTCCTCTGGAACATAGATCAAGGTGAACAGTAATAAGAAAGTCCATATGACGACACGAAATCGATTTTTTGGTGCTGATCACTTCATTTGCTGATATGTGCGTAGCCATCACAACATATGCTTTCTCATTCTATCGAGAATGGAGAGAGTTTTGAGGTTCCTGGCCACTGTTCGGCATCACAGTCGATACCTTCTGTGTCCTGAACGATAGACGAACTTCAGTGTTTGTGCAAACGATAGAACACATTCCCATCCCTTTTATATTTTCTTCTTAGTTAATTTTCCAAGTGTCGTAATAGCCTTGACAGACAACTGGGTACAATAGATTAATAAACTGTTCTGTCGAACGTTAAGTATTGTCGGACTTTTACGGTTACATTGAGGCATGCATGTAAAGCATACAATTAGGGCTCTCGGTGAAATTGCCGGTGGGAAAAATCTGCACAAAGCATTTAAAACTTCTTTATCACGAACGATTCCGTAGCCAGTGTAATCATACAGTGCAATATATTTGCTTTCTGAATTCTGAAAATACAGTTTGCCTAGTTGATGATCAACATAAATGAAATCAGTGAAATTCCCTGCGGAACTACTTCAATCAAGCAGGATACAAAGCCTGTCCTTGTGAAAATCTATGTCATTCAATGTCGTCAAGTGCTCTTTACTTCGACGTCTACCCAATGCTTGTAGGTTAGGCACGAGAGAACTCCCCTTTCGTGTCACAGGCGGCCTTACCCTAAATTCCAAAGAGAAGTTTAAATTTGGACCAATTTTTGCTTTTCAATTTTCTCAGACGTTTACAGTGGAGTTGGAGTAGATCAGTATATTTCACGTCTATAGGCTCAGAACAAAATTTTTACATATGAATATTTGGGCCCAAGTCCATCCACCACAGCGGGTAACCGCGTAATATTAATGAACTACCGACAGGCAGCTAGTATATTTTAGGACAAGGGGCTACCATAATAACAGCACAGGTGCCAGCCAAAAGCCCGTACACGCATGTTTTGCCGATATTCTGCCGTTACATGACACGACAGTTCGTCCGTCGATTTCGACGACGACCACCGTGTGCCCCACAGACTGCATTGTGGGAGCAGGGACGGTGACTTACGCAGGGGTTTATAGTGCCAGTAGACTTGCGTAACATCTACCTACACTCTCTCCTCCTCCCTCGCCTGGGCCCGGTGTCAAGACAGAGTCAAGAAGACCGGAGACGGGGGAGGCCGCAGGTGGATGGCTCGGACGGATCCTCACCTTGGCGTTCCACCACACCCCCTGGTCCACACAACAATAACCAGGATTTCAACCAACACA
>CACRXP010000260.1:206094-264842 GCA_902702965.1 Spirometra erinaceieuropaei
TGAGCAGAGCCCAGCTACGTGGAGCCACAGGTGAGAGTTGGGTGCCAGCAAATGGACGCTAGGCGTAGTCTCACCTGCAAGCAAGTGAGCGACCACTACGACCTTCACGTGAACCCACCGCTGGACACCCCTACACCCCCACAGCTGCGAGGGATTCAACTCGTCGGTGGGTCCTCCAACATTCCCTGTTTACTTTATGATAGAAACTCCAATTAAGAAATTGTTGTGTTTTTAAAATTTTTTAGAAAATAATTTCGAACGTGAAGTTGATCAGCATATCCTAGAACTATAGGCTCAGAACGAAAAATTTCAGTCTTCGGCATTAATGTTAGGATTAGGGAATGGTTTTTGTGGGCCAGCGTTAGGGTAAGGGCTTGGAATCAAAGGAGAAAGAGAGAGAGTTAAAGTTAGAATAGGGGAAACGGGACATCATGGTTAAAGGTAGTGTTAGCGTTGGTGTTTGATTTGGGGTTCGGAGAGTTGCCATGATGGAGAGTTTTGGAGTTGGGACTTATTTTGGGACACGAGAATTAGAAGCCCCTGAAATTTAGCGCGAAGGCACCCGACGTACTGGAAGGCCAATAGTCACGTGTCCCGGCTTATTTAATTGCATATTCAAAGAGTGAATAAACGCTCTAACCTGTTCGCGAATCCTTCTTAAGTCAATAACAGAAACTGACAAGTTAAGACTTGAGGTAAAAATATACTTTCAGATACAGCCAGTCAATCTTGCACTTTTTTACAACAAAATACAAGGCAAAGAATTTGCAGAAACTTCTTTCGGAAAAAGGCGAAGAAGAAAATGTACGTGTAACCGTGAATGGCGTATTGGATGTCCTTGACAGAACTAAACAGTCGACTGAGTTCGGCAATCGTTTCACGCTCGCAGAGGCTGTCGCGTAAGGTCAGGCCGGAGCGTATACAGAGGGTAACAGTGAGGGGAAGGGAGAAGATGAAGGCGATGAGAGCCAAATTGAGGTAGGCGAACACGCGTTTGAGTTCCATCTTGCCCTCAGCTACCACCTTGCCGGTTACCTTACAGGTCTTTGCGTAAGCCATGAAGGAAGGCGAGAACAGCAGTTTTCGACGTCGTTTTAACTGCAAAATTTTTACAATTATGATACAGTTTATGACTACGAGGAGGAAGCTTGGAATGAAGAAGGTTATGATTGTCACGGGCACCTTGACGGCGTAGTCGTTGAGAATCACATGTTCTCCCCGGTTTATAGCGCAAACTTTGGGCAGAAATGCATCTGTAAAATTTAAAAATACAATCAGAAATAGAAAGAGAGAGGTCGAAAAACTGTCATTCTCCTAGCATTTATTAAAGTTTTACTAAAAATGTTGGAAAACACATTGAAAACTTAAATAGTCCAAAATAGCCTGTCTACGGACAATCAAATGCACCAATGCATAAAACATACTGAAGACTACTAAGCCTTCGAGGACATTATGAACGTATGAAGGGAGTTTTAAAAACACGATTGTAATAAAACCCTTTACTTTAGATCCATTTTAATGTATTCAAAGCGCTTTAGAAAAAATTCTTTTTTTTTGCAATGGCACATTGAAAACAATGGGCAAAAAAATAAAAAATGCTAAACAAAGCCATATAAAGTGAAAAAATCTGCTATCATCCTAACTAAAAAGACCATGAACAAAGATAGATCTGCACATCTCAATGTTTATAGAGAATGTCATGCTCAGATATAAGTCCCGCAAAACTAGACGATCTATAAGCCATGGGACCAAGATCTAGACGACCATAGCCAACAGTCATAGCCCCAGTCAAATAATTGTAAATCGCAAGTAATTAATTCGTTTTTGGTTTGCTATTCGGTGAATGGAAAAGCAACAGCCGGTACAAATATAAAAAGTGCCTCAGAATCCCCGTTAGGTTTTATTCTGCTTTAGTTTGTAACACATCAAATCTCTCTTTTGACCTACTTCTTTTAGCCTCCGATGTCTTTTCGAAAAAATGAAACCTTTTATTCAGATAAAATTAGCAATGTGAGCAGAGTTTGATATCACGATATCATAGAGCCTGTAAATGCGATTTGGAAATAAAAAACCCACGACTATAGTTTGTTGTTTACTTACCAAAGATATTAAATTAGACTCCTAGGTGCAGTATCGTACAAATGCAAGGATACTGAAATTTCTCGAAGCTGTTGTTGCTTATTATGGTGGAGTATAGACCCAAAACCACCGTTAAGGTGTACAAGATGACTTAGGGATAACAAGTCAAATAAGGGCAGCAAATAAGCTATCTTCGCCAATAATCCATGGATACCAGTCAACCTCATAAGGCTCCATATGAATCTACTGAAAAACACTAGTTTATTATTAAGGCAACTACGACAATTTGAATTGTCCTGCTTCTTATGGACTGTTCAAGGAAACTAGTCTAAAATTGCTCATTATTTTAAAACGTATTCACTAACCAGCACCTAAAATGAAAAGTTTTGAATTACAAATTCTCCATTACTAAACTACTAAGCAGCTACAAAACTTTGACCGTCTGTGATCATGGACTGCAGACTAATTAAAGACTGCTCGGGAAGTGGACAATAACGGTTAATTAATCTAACCGTCTGCGGTAATTACCCCGACAAAGCAGCCGAATTAAACTCCGTGCGACGCACATTTGCAGATGGTTAGACTTCATGCTGAGGGTATGGTAGATCAAGAAATATTCGGTTACTCAAGCAAGTTACAGAAAATATGTCAGCATCTAGAACCCTGATTCAAAAAGTCAAAGTTTCATATGTTCCGCATTTTAAACACACAAATTCGATAGGTGACGTTCCTTCTTCAAACCACGCTTCTGGGTCTTACTGCAAACGGCCAAGCATAAGGTGAAGGTTGTGTGAGGATATCTAAATGTATCATTAATTATAGTCAAGTATTTGTTTTTGGTCACAGTACATGAAGCGACTGCAAGATTGCAGGTTTTGCGAGATTTTAAAATTTTGGCGTTTGAAGATGACATGCTAGCGATACATGTAATAGCTAAAAGCCCAGACACGTGTGTCTCCTCGATATTCTGCCGCTCTGTGGCATAGCTGAGAGGAGTTTGGTCTTCGTTGGGTCCCTCAGCATTTTTCGTGTGCTATCTGGCAGAAAATTTAGTTTAAAAAAATTATTCCTTTTAGTTTCCTTAGAAGTTAATTCCGAGCTTGTGGTAGATCAGCTTATACTAGGATCTGCAGGCGGAGACCGAAATTTGAACTTTGAATTAGCCGATAAACACCTTCCATGCATTTATTTGGAAAGTGACGAAGATAATAATAGTTTTGGGACAGTTTTCCAGTTCCTGAATAATTTAGATTCATATATCCTTTCTCAAGTTACTTGTAATATTTTTTCGTAGGCCAACGTCAGTGCATGAAAAACTATTACTTGAGACAATGGAAATACTACTAAAATTATGTCCACCCCAATACTTTACACACAAAAACGCCTTACAACAAACGTTTTAAAAAAAGTATTTAACAGCAGTCTCCATTATCACAACCTACAATCTTGGTTAGTTGATATTATAGTCTAGTCCAGGTGTATTTTCTGGATTTGAAGCCCATGGGCTTAATATTAGCTAATAATTCCTAGTGCCTTCTTTTTATTAAGTAGGCATAACTCGACGATGGACTTTTCACTTATCATAATGGGACAACTTGTGTCTTATTTGTGACAAAGCACCTACTTTAACTTTTGAAAATTTGCTCGTCTGTACTATGTCGGTTTCATAATTTTTGTTTTCTTGCGTGGCAAGAACGTATATTTTGTCTGCCCTAATATAAAAGAATTTGTGATCATTTTTCTATTTTTTTATATGTCTTTATTCAGGATTTAGGAACTTGTGAGAATAAGGCAATTCAGTTGCAGCCAGTGGTCACGTTTGCGTTTTCCATTTTGGGCTTTTACACCGGGGGTGAGTTCAGTTAAAATCGTAAAATTACGATGTGGCAAAAAGATCTTCAAGACTCTTGCTCTTTACACTCAAATGGCCATCCAAACGACTGTTAAAGTAACTGAATTGCTTTAGAGCAGGCATTTGCACACGACCTAACCCAACAATGCGGCTGACATTCATAGATTTGAGTTGGAAAATTATAACGTCAGTATCGAGGCGTTGCGGTTAGAAGGCCCAAGCCTGTTGTTTCAGTTAAAAATGCGGTTGTCTTAAGTTAAATTACCTAATAGTACATTGACCAAAGGCTTTCAAAAAAGTATTGATTAGTAGTTAAGTCCGATAATGGTAGGGTGGACATTAGATCTAATCACTATTTACTTGACGACTGAGTTGGTGAAGCAATGCATGGGGGATAATAAGTGAAAAGTGCTTTAACTTCTAAAGTGTTCTCGATCTGAAACAATCCGTCTTCCGCGGATGTACAGATTGTAGCGACTGTGAAAAACCGCTATTAGGCCAACAAATGTTTTCATTCAACGTGTAGAATGGTGCTTGGAGGGAAATCGGACGCATTGGGGCTCTCTGTTTGACTTGTTTGACTACCTGAGGCGCGCACGCTCCTTCTAACATTTGAAGAATATGATTAACTCAAAGGAATGTGCCGACATAGAAAGACAAGGATTTGCGAAAATCGACTACGGACGTAAAACAAGAATCTAAACTTGCAAATCATAATGCATGTTATCAAAATTTCAGTAAGTGTAATTTAGGTGCCGCCTACGTCATCTACCGTCGTGATAATCAAAGAGGACTTTTCCTCTGACGCTGTTGAGGCAGCCGCCGTACGTTGTCCCCTACACATGGATCTATGAAACTGGAATTACAAATTGACAAATCTAAGTGGGAGCGGGTAGCAGGTTTCGATTATCCGAAACCATAGTCGCAACGCTAGAGACGAGAAGATTTGAAAATCGACCTGTATGAAAACGGCAATGAAGGTATCATCCGGACACAAATAACTAACTAGCGACCAGTGCCGGTACTGACGGGGAACCCGGCGAACGCTATGCTGCGCACGCAGGTAGGTTATTCACTGGGTCTTAAAGTCCTTCCCAAAGAAAAAACGAATTTGTCCTTTCAGCGGTCGGTGGTCAAATGAATGTGCAATGGCGAGCATTTATTCTAATTCCGCTGCGTTATTTGGGATTTACGTTCCTCATTCTCCGCATGCGGCCAGAAGAACTCAGCAAACTGTTGTTTATTTATAGCATATTCAGGTTTGATCTGCAGCCTTGGGCATGTGGAGGATATCACAAGTGTTCCCTAGCGGGATGGAAAAATTCGGTCCCTGGCGGAACATTGGACATAACAGTCTGCCTGCCGCAGATGCCCTTCGTGAAGGGCAGGATTTGGTAAAATTGTCTAAAAACGCGATGAAAAATCAACTGTCTACTCGCCTGACATAAGTTAAATGACAAAATTTTCGAAAAATGGTCCCCAAATGAATTATTTGTCGTTACTTTATGAGATCATGATGCCGCTTTGGGCAAAGCAAACAAAATACGCGAGTCCACAGTGCAAGTAACTATCGAAACATTTACTAGAGAGATCAGCCTTCGCGGCACGAGATCTTGTATCTTCGTAAGGCAGTGTTCGTCAAAATAATATTTGAAAGGGTAAGCGAGTATGTCGTCTGCTTATTTTATTTAAAATAATGAAGCTTTTTCATTAGCATCATATGTAGCCTAAAAGGTTTCATGTTCATTGATCCGTGGCAACACTGCAATGTGTTCTAATAACTGAAATATTCGTGATGAATGCAATTTGCGTCGGTTAAAATAATAGATGTTTTTCCATAATCTCAGACACTGCATTAATTGATTTAAATCACTTAAACCTTCTTCCCAATTCGGGCTAACTAGAACCTCCATTAGTAGTGATTTTCAAGGGATCTAATGATGAAATTAACTGCGAATTTCAACAAATGATTTAAAAGCTATAAATCCAGTCGACTTTTATTGATTATCACGTTACATTCCGTAGTATCGCCCAAGGATGACTGGAAATTGCTGCGGCGGATTCTGCAGGCAGACATTTCTACCCGCCGACTGAGCGACACATCCTAAAATTCAGTCGAAAGCTCCCTTCGGACTGATGCGCAAAACACGATACATTGTAACTCCTTAAGCGGGCGTCTGCCAGTCGGTCGTCTGGTTGTTACGCTGGTTACTTCATGCCTCACCACACCTGATGAGTTAGCACATGTACCCAGTAGGGACATCGCTTTCGGCGCATGATTCTGCCTGCCCCAAAGGAATAGTTGGGTTTCGGAGGTATGCGTCGTGCACATGCGTTCCACCTTAGCAGACGATCCGCGGCCGCCATACGTACAGCGGTTTTGCTCTGGGCAGGAATAAATCACTGCGTAACGAGGGTATTTGCTGTATTTTGTGGACTATTGTAGCCTTTCTGTCGAAGGTCTGCAAATACACAAAATATTCACGCACGAAAAGTCAGCTAGGAAAAACCAATGACAGCATGCCTGTCCCACGATTTAACTCGAGTGGGGAAATTTGGGGAGGGGTTGGGGCTGATGAGTGTTGAACACTAGAAGTGACTTCGCGGCGGCAAGAGAATCCCCGTCCATATAATTTTCCTGTTATCCTCGCTCACTTTGCCTCCTAGCATTGCCAGACTCACTGACCTTACAGTCTGACTGATTGCAAAACTGGCGCGCACACACGCATGTTCAGGCCACCACAATCTTTCCCTGTCCTCTTGTAGTGCAGTGCATTACTTAGGCGCATAACCCTTGAACTGACTGCCAGAAACTCATAAAAACCACCAACTGTCATAGACTCACTCGCTCACAATCCTTCCACAAGATAGAGTTCAACATTGTGGGCACACGCTTCTACTCAGTCAACGGCCACCACTGTCTGGGGCAGCTGCATAACTGCAGAAAGAATTCCTCATTGTGAAGCATCCCTTCAATTACTACCAATCCGGACTTCTGATAATTGTCGTGCTTATGGCGAGCGCATTTCCCTGGCAGTTGTAAGAAAACAGTTGATCGCAAATTAGACGTAGCGCATACCCACTTATGCGACCGCTGTTTGGGACGATGCTCGCGGTGGTAACGAGAAGCAGATGCCCTTCGTGAAGGGCAGGATTTGGTAAAATTGTCTAAAAACGCGATGAAAAACAAACCGTCTACTCGCACGACATAAATTAAATGACAGGATTTTCGAAAAATGGTCCTCAAATGAATTATTTGTCGTTACTTTATGAGATCATGATACCGCTTTGGGCAAAGCAAACAAAATACGCGAGTCCACAGTGCGAGTAACTATCGAAACATTTACCAGACAGATCAGCCTTCGTGGCACGAGATCTTGTAACTTCTTAAGGCACTTTTTGTCAAAATAATATTTGAAAGGGTAAGCAAGTATGTCGTCTGCTTATTTTATTTAAAATAATGAGTATTTTTGATTGACGTCTTATACAACCTAAAGGGGTTTCATGTTTTCATTGATCCGTGGCAACACTGCAATGTGTTCCAATAGCTAAAATATGCGTGATGTACGCAATTTGCGTCGGTTGAAATAATAGATGTTTTCCAAAACTCCCAGACACTGCATTACTTGACTTAAGTCAGCTAAAATATTTTCCAAATTCGTGCTAACTTGAACCTCCATTAGTAGTGATTTTCAAGGGATCTAATGGTGTAATTAATTGCAAATTTCAACGAATGATTTAAAAACTACAAATCAAGTCGACTTTTATTGAGTATCACGTTACATTCCGTAGTATCGCCAAAGAATGACTGGAAATTGCCGCGGCGGATTCTGCAGGCAGACATTTCTACCCGCCGACTGAGCGACACATCCTAAAATTCAGTCGAAAGCTCCCTTCGGACTGATGCACAAAACGTGATACATTGTAACTCCTTAAGCGGGCGTTTGCCAGTCGGTCGTCTGGTTGTTACGCTGGCAACTTCATGCCTCACCACACCTGATGTGTTAGCACATGTACCCAGTAGGGACATCGCTTTCGGCGCATGATTCTGCCTGCCCCAAAGGAATAGTTGGGTTTCAGAGGTATGCGTCGTGCACAGGCGTTCCACCTTAGCAGACGATCCGCGGTCTCTTCTACACAAGAGGAAGTTCAGCCGCCATACGTACAGCGGTTTTGCCCTGGGCAGGCATAAATCATGGCGTAACTAGGGTGTTTGCTGTGGTTCGTGGACCATTGTAGCCTTTGCTTTGAGGGTCTTCAAATTCACGAAATATTTCCACACGAAACGTCAGCTAGGAAAAAAACAATGACAGCATGCCTATCCCCAGGTTTAACTCGAATGGACAAATTTGGGGGGGGGGTGATGAGTGTTAAACATTAGACATGACTTCGCGGCGGCAGGAGAATCCCCGTCCATATAATTTTCCAGTTAACCTCGCTCACTTTGCCTCCTAGCATTGCCAGACTCACTGACCTTACAGTCTGACTGATTGCAAAACTGGCGCGCCCACACGCATGTTCAGGCCACCACAATCTTTTCCTGGCCTCTTGTAGTGCAGTGCATTACTTAGGCACATGACCCTTGAACTGACTGCCAGAAACTCATAAAAACAACCAAATATCTTAGACTCACTCGTTCACAATCCTTCCACAAGATAGTGTTTAACATTATCGGCACACGCTTCTACTCAGCCAACGGCCACCGCCGTCTGGGGGAGCTGCATAGCTGCAGAAAGAATTCCTCATTATGAAGCATCCCTTGAATTACTACCAATCCGGACTTCTGATAATTGTGGTGGTTAGGGCGAGCGCATTTCCCTGGCAGTTGTAAGTAAACAGTTGATCGCAAATTAGACGTAGCGCATACCCACTTATGCGACCGCTGTTTGGGACGATACTCGCGGTGGTAACGAGAAGCTATTTTGTTTACGCAGATTTGTACACCATTGGTACTCGGGGAATTGAACGCAGATTGAAGGGGGGGGGAGGAGCGGAGACGACCAGCGCCAAAGAGCAAACCTTGAGCGCCTCGAATCTTTCCACTCTAAATTAATTGAGGCAGGGGTTACGGGGTCCAACAAGGCGGCATCATCAATACGGCCGGAAATCTGGCCAAAAATTCCTCAAATTTGTCTTGTCTAAGTCTCTCTGCCCCCTCCTCGCCCTTGTTTAAATCAACAAAAATGTGATTTATTGAAAAGAAGAAGTTACACATTTATGTGAGTTTGCAATTTGCACTTTAAGGAGTCAATTTAGTCCGACGCTTGTTCCTAAGATAGATCGCATTATTCCATCATTTGGTAATCTTCCATGCTTTATTGTTTGGAAGCTGAACGAAGCATCCCAAGTAAACCGACGTCGTTTTCTCCTTTTACACAGACATCGTAATCGCCTGACATGATTCAAGCCCATACAGCATGATGTTGGAGTTACTCACGGGAAGGATACTAAGTTGTTGGCAGACGAGTAATCGCGCTGCTCCGGCAGACGGATCATTGCATAGTAACTGGGTTTTAACTTATATTTTATCTAACAGGACGAGAATGGAGACCGAAAGACTGAGGCAACAGGCTTCACAGCTAATTCTGCAATGGAATTAAAATATATTTGCAGGCTACTTACTGTCTAAATTGAACACTTCTCTCGGGTAATAAATTAACTAAAACTATTACTCCCGATTTGAGTGGCCTATCGCATGGAATGTTAGCCGACATTCAAAAATATGTTTTCGACTACTTGGGCGAATTGTAATACGAATTATCACGCGATATAATCTTGTGTTATTTCGGAGGTCCCACGATGTAGGCCACCGAATTTAGAGGAACATCGAAAATCGATGTAAAAGTTGCATATTATTCGAGTAGTCACTTCTTTCTGATTGCGTGGAAGCCGAAAAGAAGTGCATTCAATAGCCAAAGTCCTGGCACGTCCAAAATATCACTCGCTCATGTTGCGTGATAATTAGTATCACAATCCCACCTAAGTAGTTCCTCCTAGTACAGAACACAACTTAGAATTTCGGCTTACATTCCATGATATAAGTCACTTGCTGTATTTAAGAAGGCGCACAGTCATCATACTAATCGTACTTTCAGTGACATGTAGTCCTAAGGACTTCTACGCCTGGAAAGTCACCGAAGTCAGTTTATGTTTTCTCAAGCTCGGCAGGGTGAACGAATTGCTGTCGACAGGCGTACATGTGAGATCTACTCCCAATTATAGAGGAGCCTCCGTTGGCCGAGCATATTTAGTATTTAACACTCTTAACTGTAAGCAGGGCATCATTTGCATGGCCTTGACAAGAATATACTAAAACCAAAGAAGGCATTTCCAAGTAAATTGTTCATACGGTAGGTGGGCTCATCCATGAAATGTCAACTGAAATCCCGAAATGCAATTTTGGTTTTGAAAAGGTCAATTAGCTGGGGCTGTAAGCTAATCACTTTACAGCAAAATTTCGTAATAATTCAAGTACCTCGGAGTGCTGGCTTTTTAGCGAACTTCTTTCCGGTTACATGCAGAAACTATACTCAATAAAGATTTACTTGTTATATAACAAGCATTTTTCTCATTTATTTCCGATGACCTTAAAAATCCAGTGATATTGCATAGAAAACATGCAGAAACATTCATGCTTTTGCTCATTCGGCAAAAATTCGTCTTTTTGTGATTTTATACTCGAAAGGAAGGTGTAATTCGGATTTAAAAATTTTCCAATTGTGAGATTGTTTAATACCGTGAAATGGCCTTTCATAAAACGTAGTGCCTTGTACCTACCAAAATAGATTGTAAAGTTAACGATATTGACCAAATCAACTGCCAAATTTTATGAACCTATATAATCTACGCTCAATAACGTGGAAAAATGCATGGTTTCACGTACGAGGAGAATAAACGGCTTGTAATTTGGAAAACCCTGAATGCAAGTGTAACGACAGGTCGGATTCAAAATTATTCGAGAAGTGGAAACGTTTTTAAAACCAAATCATGCCTTTCTTTCGAGTATAAAATCGCAAAAAAGCGTAAGTTTCTACTAAGCTTGCAGAAAATTAATATTTTTATGTATCTTTTTCATGACATATAACTTGATTTTACGGTCTTCGAACATCAACAAGGAAAATGCATGTCACATAAGCGGTCACATTTTACAAAGTAAAGTTTTCGCATGCAGCCGAAAAAAGATTCGCTCAAAAGCCCGCACCCTGTAGTAACTGAATTATTATTTAAATAGAATGCATGATGATTAGTGTTACAACCCTACTAAATTAATCTTTTCGAAAGAAAAACGCGTTTCGGAATTTCAGTTGACATTTCATGAGTTAACACACCTGTTTGTAGGGCAAAACCATTATTTTCGGAAAAGATTAAAAATCACTATGAGCGCCAGCGCCTTTAAAGGATGCCTAAATGGTATCCCTCCAAAATGCTGCAACTTAGAATTTAAAATCCAGCTTTTTGGATGCACGTAACCAAACTGTAAATATGCCAAAAACGCTTTCTTATTTCATCCTGAAGTTAATGAACCCATCCTAAGAAATTAATATTTCAAAACAGTAAAGCTTTTCCACAAGAATTTCAGTTATTCAGGAGTCTTTTGTTGATTTCGTTCGAAATTTCCTGATATAGCCAAATACGTTATTTAACTTCTTTAAGAAATTTGTGCAGTATGGCGACATCCCATGAACCACAACGGATAATTTCCTGTTACCGTGAACATTCCGCCCAATCAGGTGAAGTCCACTTCAGAAAAGTGTCTTTCGCAATCATCTTGACGAAAGCTTCCGGGAAAGTTGTAGTGGTGCAATGAGATTCATGTTAAAACCTATCAAGTTATGAAAACTCGACTGCGGTCGAACAGCTAAAGAGGCAGGCTGGGAAAGAGGGGTGGAGCAATAAGCGCTGCGTCAGTTGCACTCGCATTCTACAGGTCGTATTCCATGGTCTAATGTCACTTCTATGGCCTGAGATCTTAAAGTCTAAGAAGCTGGTTGGTTTTTGCCTCTAGAAGCTGGCTCCTGAAGACCTTCCAAATTCAGCCAGTATTTCTTCAAGCCCAGTAGGCTGAAGAAGTGCTGACAGAAGTGTGCGTGCTGCAGACGAAGGGGAAGAGTTCGCTGGTTATTCAGTGCCTGTGACATTTGGGGGCGAAAGCATTCTTATCGGCAGGTTCCTTAAAAGAGGATTTTTGGAAAAACTACACATACATCATATCAAGTCGCTGTGTCATTTATATGCGGAAACACTGCCTACGCTGCAGTCTCCAGGGAATAATGGATTTCTTGCTGTCGATGAGGGCGATGGAGAAATAGAAATATATTTTTACAAAGGCTCGCCAAAGTAATCACAAAACCAACAAATATCGAGCATATTTATTGAACTTCAATTTCCAGCCACCTTTTCTTCTTGTTGTCTATATCTCCATTTTGAAAACGCTGTTTGAAGAACTACTGAATACGAAGTGCCTTTTAGTGGACTTGCTTAGACCTCACCATATAACTGAATAGGTTGCATGTTAGGGGTACATTGTGCAGGATAGTGGTATCGTATGGAACATAACGAGGAAGCTTTTATTACTGCAACTACCCTGCCCAATCAGAAAAAACTCAGATATTTCAAAAGGTATAGCTATAAATGTCCGGTTGGCTATGTGCCAGAAATGTATATTTTGTCAACCAATGGTGAAATGGAAAAATACTGATGTCTGTCACAAGGTTTTATATTCTGGTAATTAGCAACACAAGAACACCAACTGACATTTACCGTTGTTTTGTTGCTAAACTGCATTTGAACCTTACGAAGGGACGGTCAGTAGGGTTGTAGTTAAATTTTAAACACCGCCGTTGCAGTAAACGTACATGTGATAATTTGTCACGTAACATCTCCCTTAAACTATTGCATTCGCTCAATAGTCAAAATACTCGACGATTTCTCGGGAAGCGTAGATGCATATGGTTTGCGTATGCAAACCTCCCTTGCAATTACGAATATGCAAATTTGTATGCTGGCGATTTCGGAAGTCAGCTTGGTAGACCTGCACGCACTTTCGACAATTCATTTCTAGCCGGACATGATCTATAACAAAGGCGGACCTGAAACGATGATTAATGAACTGATAGAGAGACCGGTTGAAGGCGCAGCAAAAATAGATGGCTTGATGCTCTGCATCAAACCGCCTTTTGCCGCGGAAATTGCAGGCTCTGCATAAGATTCTTTGCTTTGTAGATAGGACGCGTTTCATTGACTTGATAGTCTTTGCCTCCATATTTGCAAGTTAGCGGTTTTTTCTGGGCGCCTTCCGACTCGCTTTTGGGAGTCGACGGGCCGCCTGCTTTTTCACAGAGGACAAGAGGATAAAAGTTGAGATGCCTCTTGTTTCAAGTGCTGCGACGGTATAACTTTGCCGCCGGTTTGCAAAAGCGTCGACTAATTCGGCCAAAGCAGATATGCAGCGTTTGACTGCGCATATAATTGGGCAGGGTTGTTTATGATGTCCGTATACTGGGGGGTGGAAATACGAGATGGCTAAATTCACTTAACTTCTCATATTATTTCACATAGTGAGTAATACTAAAATGGTTGTCTACTGAAGAGAATCATCTTTTATGTGGTACTTCCAGTCGGTCTGCCTAGCCGTATTCTTACGAATGCATTTGCCTGGATAATCGTTCCTGGAACGGTTTATGGCTGCTGCCTCGGGCATCATAAATGTCAAGTGGACAAATTGTTCTGGTGCCTTTATCTAGAGAGCCATTCAGTTCGCAACTCGGACTCTGCTGTGCATCATTTGATTGCGCCCGGAAGAGGACGAGATACTCCCATAACCAAAGGACTTTGCCCAACGCTTTTGCGATGCCACTGACTCACTCTTCTCTCCCTATTCTCAAATGTCCTCCCTTCGTCTTAGTCTCCGGCTGTCATTATCTGGTTAGAGTTGCTCAGTTAACAATTTGACCGTGGATTTCGACGCTGTCCACCGTGTGCTCCACGGCAAGATGCAACAGGCACGGTGACTTTTGCGTGAATTAGTTTAAAAACATTGTAGTCTTGCGCTACGTCTACCACACTCTCCTTCCTCGACCATCTAATTCGGGTGTAAATGCAGAGGAAAGTGAACAACCTCTGCCTGTCTGTAGATCATTTACATTATTGTGCATGCGTGTACTTGTCGTATCCCCTTCAGGTTAGCTAGAATCATGAATATTCTACTTTACATGGAAAGGTGGTAGGGTGAGGTTATTTAGTCCCACCTGGTGGACACAATACTGTTGAGTTAGGGTTAGGGTTTCGATTGGGGGTTAGGGCGACTTTTTCTGAACCACTCAAAGTATAACCGCGCATTCCCAACAGTTTTTCTTTTGTCTCCAACTACTTGACCTCGTCGCCTGTGCGTTCTCCAGCACCACCTATAAAAACCCCTATTACCACCGGCTCCGTATTACAGGTGGCTGGAGTTTGTTTACTTCAGGAGGGGCTACAAAATCACATCTAGGAGAGCTGAGCAACTTCTTGTAGGCATGAACCAGTCAGGTTTCAAAGAAGCAATACGGCCGCAGTCGATGACATCTATCACACTCTCTCTTTCCCACTCTCCACCTGGTCTCGGTGTCAAAACAGAGTCAAGAAGACCGGAGGTGGATAGAAGGGCGCAGGTGGATGGCACAGTCGTGCACACACCTTGGCGTTCCAATTCACACCCCCTGGTCCACACAGCAAATGACCAGGTTTTTGACAAATAACAACAACAGCAGCAGCAGCAACAGCAAAAACACCACGACGGGGGTCAGAGGGACAATGATGACGACTGGGCAGCCATGCCCACCCCCCAGCGGGAGCGCACGCACATCTACGCGCAGGGGACGAGGTGTCAAGGAACTGCCAGCGCATACCGGGCTGCGACAGCCATGATTTGCTCATATTGGCATAGCACACGCTTTCAGACCTTTTGAACTAATTGGCTTCATTAAATGTTTTATGAAAACTTATGTCCATACTTCCTGCACGGAGGGCACATGGACAAACAAACGTCAGTGCAGATACAGTAGGTGGGTTTAATCATGACATGTCAGCTGGGATTTTGAAATTCGCTCGCGCTGTGAAAAGATTATTTAAGTACAGTTGTCAAACTAACTAGTTTGCAGCATAATTCTATAATAATCCAATTACTACAGGGTGCGGCTTTCGAATGAACTTTTTTCCGATATCATGCAAGACCTGTGCTCCGCAAAAAAAACTGAATGCTTAAGTAGCATGCAATTTCTCATTGATTTTTGATATCTTTCAAAATTCGATTATAATTTATGGAAAAAATGCATAAATATATTCATTCTTCTACTCTTTCTGTAAAACATTCCGTCTTCTTTTAACTTTATATTCGAAAGAAGAGTAAGATTCAGTTTTCGACAACCTTTCCAATTCCAGAATAATTTTGAACCCGACCCGCCGTTGAACTTGCACTCAGGGTTTGCAAACTACAAGCCCTGTATTTTCTGCGTACGGAAAACCACACATTTCTCTACGGTATTAAGAGGAGATCATGTGGGGTTCGTAAAATTCAACAGTGGATATGGGGTATAATGTTGACTTTACAAGCCATATTAGTAAATGCATAGACACGACCTTTTGTGAATGGCCATTTTACGGTATTTAAAAATCACACAATAAAAAACTTTTTTAAAGCCGAAGTATATCCTTCCTTTGAAAATAAAATTGGAAAAAGACGCCATTTATCATCGAAAAAGCAATAGAATGAATATTTTTACGCATGTTCTCTTTGGAATATAATTGAATTTTTGAGGGCATCGAAAATCAATGAGAAAATTTTGTGTTAATTAAGTAGTCATTTTTGCAGAGTATTTTTCTTGCATGCAGTCGGAAAGAAGTTCATTCAAAAACTGACATCCTGAGGTAACTGGATTATTATA
This sequence comes from Spirometra erinaceieuropaei, assembly GCA_902702965.1. NCBI lineage: Eukaryota > Metazoa > Platyhelminthes > Cestoda > Diphyllobothriidea > Diphyllobothriidae > Spirometra > Spirometra erinaceieuropaei. The sequence continues at coordinate 221,947 of CACRXP010000260.1, forward strand.
GAATTATGCTGATTAATTTGACAACCCTACGTATTTAACCTTTTCGAAACGGGAACTCATCTCGAAATTTCGGCTGGCATTTCATGATTTAGCCCATTCATTGTATTTGCGAGTTTCTGCCTCATTCAAACTAAAATACATTGTCCGTCCTATTGTGAACTCTCCAAATGACGCTGCAATAATTGGACGGAATGGTCTTTTCCTAGGACGAAGTGAAAAATTATCCAATTCCACTCACTTGGCTGAAAATTGGCACATTTGACGCATAATAATGCTTACTTGCCTGTCGACATTTCTTATTTCGTTGTCATCTAATAGACCTTCCAGCAGCCAAGACCATGGATACTAAATTATGTTTAATTTCGGAAAAAACATTCCTGCCACTGGCCTGAAGGAATTTTCCGGCGTTATAGCGTTGCAACTCTCCTTCAAATCGTGACGTAAACCAGATCTCTTATTTCATACAAATGACTGTTAATGCAGATGCCTTTTTGTGACACAGCAATCTTGTATGACTAACTAATTCTCGCCATCATTTTACCCACAGGGAAATCCACTTTTGCTCCTTCCACAAAGTAGATAGAATTTATGTCTTTTTTGCATAAACGCGTTTGCACAGTCCTGTCATTAATCTGTGGTACAGGTTCAGAAGTTTCCATATGTGGACTTTTACCAAACAAAGTACTTTTCGAAGACCAATACTTTGGTGATAACTTAACAAATCCATACCCAGTCCCTAACTAAAGTATCCCTTCGTAAAAACAACAAAAGGAAAACTTTGACTTTGTAGTTGAGAACAGAATTCGAGTGCCATTTTGGAGGGTTAAGATCAAGAAGGCAGTTCGACCCTCGTGCCTGACGACGTGCATGATGTGCTCCAAAGTAAGATGAAGCAAACACGCTGATCTGCGCTTGAATTAGTGTACAGTGAGGGTACACTTGCTCAGCATCTACAGCGCACTTCCCTCCTTTCCAACCTGAAGCCAGTGTCAAGACGCAGCCAAGAAGACCGGGGGGAGGGGGAGCGCAGATGGTTAGCACGGCCGGACCCGCAGTTAGGCGCACCACCACATCCCTTCGTCAAAAAACACCTGACTAGGATTTTAATCAACAGCAGCACGACAACGGATCATGCGCAGCCATGTTCACAACCTGCATACCCAATGGGAACGCAAATACTTCTACCGGCAGGGAACCAGGTGCCATAGAGCTGCCAGCACAGGCCAGGCATCGAGGTTATGGTTTGCTGATATTGGCATATTAGAAGCTTACATGCCTTGGGATATTAACACAACTGTCTGATAACAAGCGTATTATGTTCATAACGCATAAAAAGCGACTTCCAGTGATATTTCCCGCAAATATGACCACATATCTCCTAAGTAGGGTAGTGGACAATCATTGACTCTATTAAAAGTGGTCTATCAGGGGGAATTTGCGGTCTTCACATACAAAATCATGAAGCATTTAAACAGTAAAGCTCTCAAAATGACAAAGTTTTTTAAAGCAGAAGTGGTAACTTATCCCATATAATAAATACCAAGATGTGTGTGTGCTCAAAAAAACGAGTAACTAGTGCTTTTATATTATTTCACGCCATCTAATTGCCTCAGATAGAGTTTCAAAAATGGTTGCTATTTTTTGAACGCTTTCCTAATGATACTGAACGAAAATGTAAATGTAAGGGATTGCAGCCAAAACCAGTGTGTAATGATAACGGAAATATGTAATTTACATAAAGTTGTCAAGCACTACCACCGCTAACGGAAGCCCAAGTGAACTATTTGCACAAACCCCGTCTAGTTAATGATTCCGTTCAGTCGTTTTCCAAAATTTCGCTGTCTGTTACTAAGCCCTACAAAGATTCGCTTACACTTTGGCAAACAGTGTCTTCTTCAGCAAACTAAGCATAATATTATTTTAAAAAAAACAACGAAGAGTTTTTGCACACGTACTTTCCATTATAAGCGAATACTGCGCGGCTAGGGGAGCACTGACACATGCGCCCAGCGCCAAGATCGCGGCCTGCGCCCAAAGCGTCGCATGAATGTAACGCGTCTTTTGGAACCGCAAAGGCATCATAATTGAGAGGACTCTGTCAACACCGAAAGCGAGCAGAATGTGCGAGGAGACAAATCCGATCCACATTTCGATGAATTCGAAAAACTTGCACGCTGCATCTGACACGGCGTCTACTTTGATGGAATAGCGCCCACCAGAGAGAAATAGGAGTCCCCGACCAAAAAAGTCATCCAGGAATGTATTCAGCAGAAGGGCGATGGACTGAATAATGGACAATATCATGGGATAGAGATTGTATCGCGTGTGGGGTTTATTCTTGAAAAATAATATGAACGCCACCAGATTTCCAACCACGCCGAACACAAATAGCAGAGGGCTTATAAAGCTACGGAAAACACCGGTGAGATCAGCAAGGACTTTGACTGGTTTATTACACATCTTTGGTTAGTTTGTGAGGCAGCTGAGTTTCCCTCGCTGCAAGTATTGTATAAATACGATGTGAGGAACGGACGAGGGGCCGAAAGGCCTCCTATTGGTGGATTTTCGACCAATGAATTTGGCAACTCTTTCGGCAAGGAGAGATTCTAACCTCTGAAAAGTTATTTTCCCTCGAAGCAGTTCTTTGGCATACGCCATGAAAATTTTCAATTTTTTTTTCGTAGAACGTGTAGCCTAAGACACAATTCTAAGTGGATGGGCTTTGTTTTGAACAAACAGCAAGCCCGTAATCGAGGTTACAGTTAGGCAGCCATTTGACGGAGATCAAAGATTATTAGGTATGTCGCAAAAGAATCGCATGTTTTAAATGATTGTGACCAAAAATGAATGTTTTCCAGTGCAGCCTATTAAGTCGATTTTAATTTAGTTATTTGACTTGAAGACCTCGCCAGGGCTTCGCTTAATGTTTGCATGAATGTCTTCAAGTATTTAGGCGTGGAGACTCGTGAAGACCAGTTAAATTAAACCATTTCCTATACAGGCCCATGTCTAATAAATGCATTCTGGCGCATAGTTCGTGAAATATCAGAAAAAAACAACAGGAAAATTTTTGTATTGCATGGATCGACCACCTGGCATCCCCGAAAGTTATGCTGTGTTAAACAAATGACCGTTCTTCAAAAGAAGGTACAGTTTGGTCAAAAATCAACACGCATGAGCGAAAAAATAACTTATTTTATTGAAAACCGTCTAACCAAGTAACAACTCTATGACAGGTCAATTATATATGACCTACTACATTCGACAGCAGAGGAAGAATGTGTAAGACAAATAAAAATTAACGAAAAGCAGTTACAACTACAACTGATCATTGATTCGCTGGTTGTGCGTCTGCATGTAAAACAGCAGTAATTCGGACGGATGTAGAAACTGCCGAGTTTCCTATCGTGAGTTAGTTTGCAGGGATGATAAGCATAAACTCCTGTTTTGCTTCACTGAACAGATTATTCTTGCCTTATGTCAGTTTGTATATTAGTGAAAATGTATGTTTGCTTAAACGATTTTGGCCTCAAAGCAGACACCCGAAGTTAAATGATTATTTCCTGAAGCTCAAACAAGGTCTTTTAGATCTACCAGAAAATGCCTTTATGGATTGCTAAATGTTCTTTGACGAATAGTTTAATACAAGAGCTTTTTATTTAAAAGTGTGTGGTTTGCAGGCGAAGGAAAAGTTGTACGGAGCTTTGATGTGCTAAAAAAAGTCTTCAAATATACAAAATATACTACAATATATCGGCATAAGTGCTTAGCAAAATGTCCCGTGAAGATGTCTACCAATCAAATATGTGGACTCAAAGATTCAATTTAGTCGTTGCTAGGTATCCGCAGACTTCCTAAGAAAGACGGTTATAAAGACAACAATCAAAATAGATGGAAAGTTTTATGAAACTTTATCTGTTAACAAAACGCAGTCAGCCTCTGAAAATGTGTGCGTTTATATCGAACTATGTGACTTTGTGAAAGGAATTTGGACAAATTGATCAGGCCTTTAAATCACACATGCAGATCCTCCGAGGAAATATATGCAAAAATCTGCGCAAACGACTTTTTGCAATCGGAAAGATCCCTTGGAGAGCATTGTCGCATGCTGCCAACTTATTCCCTAGGATTGCGAGACCAGTTTAATGTTTCGGTTAACTCTTCTACAGCATGCAATGTTCCTAGACAATTATTCTTGAAATCACAGATTCTCACAAAGAGAAAAAGCGAATTCCTGCGAACTACAGCTACGGTTAGTCTATTATCTCTGACACTAAAAACATGCGGCGTTAATTCTACTGAAAAGTAAATAATAACTACTTCACCAAGACGTGTTGCCCGCTGATGCGTTAATTACTTGATGACCGGCATGCAAGTTGTTAATTGCTGAAATCTCATCATCCGTTTTGGATGTTGGCGAGATGATTGCCTGGCCGTCTGGCTCACCGGCTTGTGCGCCCGCATGTGATTAATTACTTTGGCCAGACAATGCCTCAGCACGGAATATGAAGTGGGAATGTCGTTGCTCTTGTTGACAGAACGAGAACCCGTGAACCATGACGCAAGTAACTTGCGGCTCACGCGATTACCCCCTCTCGCCAGAATTTCGCCCTCATCGAATTCGAATGTGTGATCGGGTCTCGTCGCATGGTCCGCAATCGGAGAATTGGCGTCATTTCTCCGCACCGCTGCCGCGTGTTTGGCAATACGCGTCCGGAACAGTCTTCCAGTTTCTCTTACGTAATTGTTTTGCCCGCAACGGCACAAGATCCGGTAAACGACTTCAGAGATTTCTAGCCGTGGCAGTGGGTCTTTTGTTCTCATCAGCTGACACCTTATGGTGGCCTCCAGTCTGTGTGCAACTCCAACCCCGAGTGCCTGCGTGCTAGGGCGTAGTCTGGCCAAAGTAATTAACCACTCAGAAAGCGCGCAAGGCGGTGAGCCAGATGGCCGAGCAATCATCACGCCAGCATCCAACACGGGTCATGAGATTTCAGCAATTAACAACTTGCATTCCGGCCGTCAAGCCATTAACGCACCAGCGGGCAACAATTCTTGATGAAGGGAAGAGCAGTTAATTGATGTAGGTATGCGGTAGTATAGCGGCTGAATCCTATAAATACTGCAACCTCCTGTGCAGGAATCACCCGTTTCTGTCACTGTCTGTGACGATAGGTTCAACTGAGATTTCGAAACCTCACTCGAATAAAGCCCTTGTTCCAGCGATCGCTCCTTCTCCCTCTTATCAATTATGATACTGTAAGTTGACAGCTTAAGCAGTATTTTCTAAACAATTAACTTAGGATCCTCCAAATGACTACCAGTCTCACTTACACAGCAGGTGTTTCGGCAAGTTTGAATGACTCATTTCACTCAGTGGAGTTTGTTATCTCAGTTGGTTAGAGCGTTGGCGGGGCTCGAACCTTGATTATGCTTTCGTGGTTTCGGATCCAACAGAGACAGCCGATTTCTACAGTTAGGACAAATGACAATCAAACGTAAGGTCATCGATATGGGTTCAATGTGAAGTTTGATTGATTTTGTGATGCAGACTTTATGCATACCAGATACAGACGTCACATTCCCACATGATCATGGATCAAGACATCGGCGTTTACAGCTATATAGTGCAGAGCGTTGGATGGCAATAGGTTACAAGCTATGCGGATGTTCACCATCTTGTAGAAAAGTGGGGTCAGGACTCTCGCTGTCTCGAAACTAAATTAGCCTCAATCCTCGGAGAGAAAAATGATCCCGAACTGCAAACTACTTAACGATGTGCGTGCCTGTAAATGTTGATGGCTGGCCGGAGGTTATCCCCGTACATAACGAATCTGTTCTACGCAACGATCTGGGGTCGTGCGGAGAAGAGGGCTGTCGATCTCCGAAATTTCATAAACCGGCCTCTTCAAAACTGCAGTTGCTCCCCGCTTCTTGGATCTCCCTGTCCCCTATGGTTGACATCTTTCTGTAGAAAATGGTGTCGTAACAGAAAGGGCTGTACAAATACTGCTAGATGTTGGGCTTTATTTTCAGAACTGCACTCTTTTCTGGTTCTTTGGTCGTTTTTTGACCACATTAGAAGGCGAGAAAGTTTTTTGCCACGATTGGTAAAGGATTCGTCCTTTTCAGACCGCGATAGGCGGCTTCATGAGTTTTTTAAATTGCCATCCCGTTTCGTGCACTTACTTTTCTAGACCGGAATAACGTCTGATCCGAGGAGAACTGTGCGCCATTTTCTTCCATAGTAAACCTTCCTGCTGTTTCATGCCCTGTGGTCGCACTGATTGTTCAGGTTTGCGTACGAAGTTAGTATCCAGAAATCGGAAAAGACCGCCAACTCCCAAGGACACATGGTCAAAATGCGTCAATGCCCGTTATGCTCACATTTTTTTAGATTTTGACTCCTTGATCAACCCGCGATGACCGTTTCGTGCAAACAGGTTACATGTGACCTCATTCGTCATAAACTATACGTCTGGTTCAATTACCGAGTCTTCCGTCTCATGGTACTGTACTTTCGATATCTTGAAGAGGGGTCGCACACACCGGTGTCCGTTTAAGAATGATCCTCCATGATGATCAGCACCTAGTTTTGCTCAGTCTTTACATTTTAATGAAGGAACAAAGCGACGGTCGACTTTTAAATTTTGTCTTGTTGCCCGCGACAAGTTTCGGTCACCAAAAGTTAGACTGCTAAGGTACAATTTAGCGTTATTTTATTCAATTGCTTGCTAATACAATAGATGGTCTAACTCGCGAAATGTTAAACGAAATTCTACAATGCGTTTTCGGTTCGAAAAAATTACTAACGTGAAGTTGTAATACTAATCACGCTGCAGAATAGCTTCCTGATAATTTAAATACTTAAGGATGCCGGCTTTTGGACAAATTCCTTTCCGGCTACCTGTAAAAACTACATTCATATTGATTTTCGACGTCCACTTAAATTCAATTTTATTTCACAGAAAACACGCATACCAATATACATTCGCTTACTCTTTCGGAAGAAAATTACGTTTTCTTTAAATAGTGAACTTGAAAGAAGGGTATAAATAGATTTTTAGAAGGATTCTAATTGTGAGATTTTTTAAAATTGCGAAATGTCCGTTCCTAAAACGTCGTGTCTTTGTATTTGCCAATGTTGCTTGTAAAGTATACAACGTGGCTCAAGTACACTGCCAAATTTTGTTGAATTCATAAGGCCTTCTCTTAGTGGCTTAAAGGAATGCACGATATTTCGTGTGCGGAAAATATACAGGAGGTAGTTTGAAAACCCTTAATGCACGCGTAACGGCAGGTCTGGTTTGTAATTATTCGGGATCGAAGAGTGAAGAAGAGGATGGTGGACATTCCTTTGGCAAAGATCCTATCAGCCTTGTAAGACATTATACGCATGGAATCAATTTAGGAACAATAAAATAAATTCCAATATTTTTATGGACAAAATCATGGAAGATGGAGTAGAGTCGGGCAAGTAGCATCTGACTATACAAAGCGGTTTCAAAATCAACCCCCTACTAACTTACCGCACGCATATCCTCTTGCCTGAATCTGTAGTGTTATTCCTCTTGCGGATTCATGCATTCTGCATATCTTGTACGTTTTTCTAAACAGATCCGATCGTTGTAATACGCTGGAAACATTTTTGGACTAGCAGGTGATATTTAAACAAAATAACGGCAACTGCCACCAGTGCCGCTAAATCTTCTAAGCATAGTTTAATTTAGAAAAACGTATTATGGTTTCGCTGGCGCCATTTTACAAGGTAAGCTTAATTCAGGTTTTCTGGGGAAATCATATGCTAATCCCTTATAATATATCGGGCATGCAGGCAGACAAAATATCCTTTTTCCGAAATATTTCTACAAGCTTGTCATTTTAACCCAAATAAATGGGCCACGGTTTTCGCCTCAGACGTTTTGCTTTCAATTAGCTGTGTATAACGATTTGACATTCAACATTCCTCATCTACAAGTAAACAAGAAATCTTCCATTTTGATTTATTTTTAATTCGTAATGTGAAAAGCCTTCGAACATATTTTCAGGAGTTTTAAAGCCATCGTTTTCAAGTGAGATTTGTCTTCACAACCGAACTAAGATGAGAGAGAGCGCATTAAAAATGTTCAAGAGTGGCACTCTTAGCTTGAGAGGGCACGAATTAAAAATTCGTTCATCGTTTTAATTAGGTGTCCCGCCTTTAAGATTGTTCGCAGTCCTTATAAACATCCGAATGTGAATAGGTCTTCGGCGAAATGTCAGCGAATTAAAAAATAGTCATAAAAAACCCACTGCTGAATATTATTTTTCCATGGCACACCAGAAAGTAAGCACAGCATGCGAATGAGGGGAGGCAGTCGTTGGGGGAGAGTTCTATTTTAAACCTCTATTTCTGAACCAACAGCATACACAGTCATTCATCACAAAAGCTTGATGAACCCACCATGCAGCCAGCGGCGAACGGGTTTGGAAAGCCGCTGCAGCGTGCGGCACGTTGCTGACGCCTTCCTCCGTGGTTTGCCGGTCGGGTCTCGAGATGGCTGCTTTGGGTGGCCAAGCCAACTGGCAGCCGTAAAATTGGATCGGCGAGGGGCCTTTAAAGCCGGTTCGAAGCCCTGCAAGACTTAGAGAGACGCATATATCGAGTGATCAAGTGGATCGAGGCTATAACTGTGCGACAGGGCAGGTGCAAGTTGCGCGAATGCCAAACATCCACTCGATCATTTATAGGACTCCGACTGCGCTTTGCGCATGCATCCACGGTCAGGGTGATGCAGGAGCTGCCCAGAAGCCTCAAAAAGGACTGCGCCTTTAGTGCGCTGAATAAAAGCTGAGGCTAGGTAGGAGCATGACGCTCGTAAACCAGGCCGCTCAGACTCCGCGCATTCTCTTACAAATGCCACGCATTGAGGGGTGGCGTGACACGCCTGGGCGTAGGTTTCCCGCCACCCCACTGACTGCACCCAATCTCACCAGCAGATGGCCGACCGGCTTGGACAGTGGATTCGTGTATGAGCAAGGACATAGAGAGGGAGGTCGACTAGGGGAAATTAATTCCATGCAGCGTACTTCACACCGCAATCAATCTGATGGGTTTGGATTCAGTAAGCCGCGCTAAAATTCGTGGATGACGAAAACGGATGCGTACCCACACCGAATAATGGCCTAGCGCCACCTGTAAAACGGTAATTGTGGTAAAAAAGATCTTGTTGAAGACTGTACATGGTGTCCTTATATACGTATACAGAAGAAACTGTACTTGCCCTGAATGTTTTGCTCTAATTTATCAAACTAAGCACTTTATCGGTTGATAGTTCAGGAGAGGAACATATGTTGGCTCCCTAATCTTATATCTTGGAGGGCTGTCAACTGCCTGCGTAGGTCGGTTCTCTCAGAAAGGAAAGCCAAACCCAATGATGATTTCTGAAAGGGGCTAGTGCGGTACTATCACTTAGGTGAGACGCAATCGCTGGACTATTCTGCAAAACCAGGACTCGTTGTCGGAGACCAGATCGTTGGTGTCACGCGTAGGTATGCCGTTCCGCCTAGTCAGTCACTGTGTCCGAGACCGCCTCCGGTAGTCCTGACTTAGGCTTGTCTCGAAGCCCGAGTGAATGAGGGAGGAGTGAGTGCAGTAGGTGTCATGCAAGTCTACCATCACCATAAAATTCCTCATCCGCAGTGTATGGACTGAACGTGGTGTCCATAAGCAAAAGTAAAAAAGTGTATTTCTGTTGCGCGTTTTGTTTTGATATATTAAAAAGAACACCTCATTGATAGTTAGTTCATCGAAGGTACATATATCGGTTCCCTACCCTCATACCCCGGAGGACTGCCAACTTGCCAGGTAACTTGGTCTTCTCCGAACGAAGATTCAGACTCAGTGAATCTTTCGCAACGTTACCTGTATAACACTAGTATTTAGGTAATACCCAGTCCGCCGGATTTTTCTTTAACCCTAGGACTCTTTGTCGGAGACCAGATTGTTGTTGTCACCCGTAGATAGATCGTTCCATTTACTTAGTCATTGCGCCCGAGCCTCCTGACTTAGTCTTGCCGCGGAGTTCGGGAAAATGAGAAAGGAGAGAGTGTGGCAGATTCTATGCAAGTCCACTCCCACTATAAAGTGACTAGCGCGCAACCCAACATCCGCTGATCATCACGCCTTGGTGCACACGCCATCGTTTCCGATAATCAAAAAGTGGCCAAATTTACTGCGTTTCCATTCTAACCGCTAGCTACCGCGGCTAATTTAGCAGTCGTCCTGCGCTTTCCCTACCTCTGGGGTGTGTAGAGACGCTGTCGAAGCAGCGAGCCACCCCTAACAGTTATGGAATCTTGGACTTTCTACGGGAGCTGTTAGTGCTTTTTCATGTCGAGACAGGCCCTATTTTTAATAGGTGTCTAGGCTTTTCAAAAGTGCATGGCCTTTCCTCCGTATCACTTCCGTCCACGATAAAATAAAATCTCGTAGTCCATAGAATAATGTACATAGTTTGAATCGCACGGCAGACCTAGTGTTTAGCACTTACGAGAGAGGAGATGACGGGCGCTACAAAATATCATTCAGGCACGCCGACATTTGTCAATTGCAAACTTTTAAAGACGGAAATACTTCACTCTCTTAGGCGTATGGTAAAAGAAACTGAAATTGCTGCGCAAAAGGAATAACAGGAATTTATTTGTCGTGCAAACTTTCAAAGGAAATTGATTTCGTTCGCACAAACAAGGGAAGTTCCGTAAACTGAATCATAAAAGAAATGAAATTTTGCCTACAAATAACGTTCATCCAAATGTCAATATACTGTTAAAAGACAGAGGCTGCTTTGCCTGCAGATCTGTTTTGTTGTCTATCCGAGATTTTTTCGATATCGATACGTACCCGGATTTTTTATGGAGGTCTGGGACTTCCAAGAGTGTCTGGCCTCTTCGCTGTGGCGAGTAAGCGCCCGTAGCCCATAGAAAAAGCACTTAGCGTGGACCGCGCGGTAGGTCTACTGTTTAGCAATTATGAACGAAGGGGTGATATGTTCGACTAATTATCTTGTGGTGACATCAGTAATTAAAAAGTGAAATATTCTAGTCTCCTAAGTACATGATTTAAAAAAACGTAAGCAGCCATGCGTAAGGTATAACAGGGATGTATTTTTGATGCGGATTGTTTGCTGAAAAACTGAACTTACACACGCAATAGGAAAGAACAAAAACCGACACAACAATTAAATATGCATTTTCCTAGTAATTTGTTCGGGTGTTTTAAAAGACTTCCACTCAAACATTATTATGTTATCGTAAGGCTATGGAACAGGCATTGCGTAACCCCGCAAATCTCCTTTCGCTGCCTCATTCGGCTTTTCTTCCTCTTGGAGCGTACCGAAAACTCCCGGCTGTTGTTTCAAAGTCTTCAGTACGTGGACATTACGCACACTGGTATCTTCTTTATCTAACTGCATTGTCAGTTGGACCTTTCGACGATCTTAGCACACATTGTCGGTCTGAGATTGCGACCGCTGATTACTGTCTATTTGATGTTCCGGTCTGCATGGGAGTGAACCAACTTCGTCCTCGGGAGGAGTTGAACCGCTGACTTCCTCGACTGCCGTCGAATACTTTGGGGTGAAATTTGATGTTTCAGCATTGCGACTGATCATGGTATGTCCAGTAAAATGTGAGATGTTTTAATAAAATGAAAGGCGAATGTGTCCTACGCACACGCGTAATATGCGACATGCAAGTTATTAAATTCCACGAGACAGTTACAGTGAGTGACCGATTGCATGAAATGTTGGCCAAAATTCTGAAATGTGTTTTCGATTAGGAAGGATTAATTAGATAAGGTTGTAATAGGGATTATTTTGCGGCGCAATCCTATAACGTCTCGAACTCGGCAGTACGTCGGCTATCAAATGCACGTCCTGAAAAGTCTCCTGAAACGTCTCCTGAAAAGTTTGTGTTCGGCAAAAAATGACTACATATGTAACATGCATTTTTCCAATTGATTTTTGATGGCCTTGTAAATTCAGATACATTTTATAAGAAACGTCAGCAAAGATTTACTTTCTTTCACTCGCTTGAGAGGGAACTATCTCATCTTCATATTGTGTACTCGAAGAAGCAGTATACTAAGGTTTTAAAACGTTTCTAATTATGAGATTTTTTGAGACCGTGCGATGTCGATTCATACAGCATCATACCTGTCCTTTTACCAATGCTCCTCATGAAATGTGCAGCATAGTCCGCAGCTATTTCAGAATTTTATAGACTTTATATGAAATCTTTTTAAAAGCCTAGAAGAATATGTGATTTTATTTACGCAGAACGCATGAAGCTTGTAGCCTGCAATCACTAGGCGCTAATGCAACGGCTGATCAGGCTACAGATTATTCAAAACTCAGGGAACTTTTTAAAACCTAATTATACTGCTTCTTCGAGTGTACAATATGAAGGTGAAGTAGTTCCCTATCAACCGAGTGAAAGAAAGCATATTTTTGTTAACGTTTCCTATAAAATTATTTTAATTTGCAAGGCCATCGAAAATCAGTGGGAAAAATGCCTGTTACTTAAGTAGTCATTTTTTGCCGAGCACGACCTCTACAGAGGACTGAAAAGACGTGCATTTGAAAGCGGACATCCTGCCGAGTCCGCAATATTATTGGATTACGCAGCAAGATAATCGCTACTACAACCCCATCTAATTAATCCGTCCTAATGGAAAACGCATTTTTTGAATTTAGGCCAACATTTCATGAGATTGGTCACTCACTGTAAGTAGCGATTAATAATTGTAAAAATGCGGTTTGCGGGTGACGCATCAAAAGAAAAGGAAGAAAAGCCGTTCATCGGGAGAGGTTTATTGGAAGTCTGGCCTTCCGATAAGTTATTTTGCCTGCCCATATTCAGAGGTAAGAAAGTCCTGCACACAGCTCTCATTGTATATCGCACTTTATCTGATGCGCCTGTATGGCTGCATACGACCCGCATGTCACCGTGATCTGAATCACCCCCGCCCTCATCGACTGCGGAGATAATTAACGGCTCTGATTTCTCCGCTGCGTGACTGTCGCCCCTCGCGAATATTTGTAAAACCAGCCAGGGGGGAGGCCAATTAAAGTGACGGTTGACAGAGCACTCGATGGCCATCCAGGCTTCTTGCACCTGCCTTGCTGTATGATCATCGCCATGGCGCACGATCTCAAAGGTGTCAAAGTGGAAGAGGTGTCCCGCTTGTGTGGCACATGCTGCTACCTCTAACTTTGCGTTCGACCTTCGCAGGGCCAACGGGTGCTCGCGCATTCGCGTTTGCGGACGTCGGCCGGTTTCCCAAAGTAGCTGCACATCCAGCAGCTGCAGTGAAGGCGGTATACAACTGTCAGCCTTTCAGGCTTAGGGATAGGGTCTTTTGGCCGCACGCCTTGCCGGAACAAAAAACTCTAAGGGTTCCGCTTCATTTATATAAAGATGAAGACGATGGCCAGCCCTCAGCTCGGGATTCCATAGTACTCTTGGGGTACTGCCTTAAAAGGTTCTTTACCCTCGAATGGATCACATATAAACAAGCGGAGGGTACTCCAATGGGTTTGCTGACATCCGGACTCATTGTTACGGCGGTTCTGCAAAAACCCCACCGACCACTGTTCGAGAAGTGCAAACCCAAGTTTTGAGGGGGCTACGTTGATGACACCTTCGTAATCACGATCGAAATAAAATAAACTATCACGGTGTGCAGGTAAACACGAGTATTTCTGACCTACGGTTCCCCGCACCACTCGAAATAAGAGTCGCTTACAGATCTGACTCACCAATCCGCCTGCAAGTGATACAGCCAAAATACCCCATCAAACAAAGTGAGCCGCATAATGGGAGCTGTGTGCAGGACGTTTTAGTCTCTGAAGACGGGTAGGCGAAGTAATCACCCGAAACAGCAGACCTCCAATAAACTTCTTTTGATTAACGCCTCTTCTTCTTCTCAAGCATCGATTTTGTCCTTTCAGGTGTTGTGGGCAGTTTTTGAAAAGAAGATTCAGCAACTAGTAAATGTCGTCTCGAGGAATAGAAAAACTCGCAGAGCCCGTGGCGTCTGCTGACGGCCCCTGCAACGGAGGACTGGACCAGGCACTGTTGTTTGTCTGCGTCACTGGACCGGAGTTTTGGGGCTTGTAAATTTCCAATTCCAGCACATTCTGCACCATTAGGAGGAAAATAATTGCTGCCTAATCGCTTAGAGGGCTAGGGGCAATTGTGCTTTTCACTGTTGCTAACAGTCAACCAGATTGTCCAAGTCGAGTTGCTGGCATCCTTGGTCTCTAATTGGACGACTTCTAATGCGACTATGAGCTGGGGCCTGGGGGGAGGGAGGGCAAAAATTTCTTCACTGATAAACACCGTAATTTCGCGAGACGCTTGTGTGCAGCCTTCTAAAAACTGGCTTTCACGACTTTGTTCCAATTTAAAAAAGTGCTCCATCAACATTTAGACAGAACAACGAGCATGCATGCGCAAATCCTAAGGAAGGAATTTTAGCCACAAGACATGATAAATTACAAAGATGTATAGCATACACCCGACATAGATACTAACCGAAGCCCAGAACCGTGTTTTGCCGATGCTTTTACCGTTGCATGAGGCATGCGTGAGAAGTTAGACCCATCAGTGAGTTCACATCACTCTCTATAGGCTTCTGGTATATGAACTCTGGATAAATAACAAGCTAATAGTTATAGAAATTACTGAGGTTAGGAATTAGCCATATATTAAGATTTCACACAACAGAAAGCGAATACTGAACGTTAGAGAACCCATTAAAAGTCCAAATCCATCACAGTTGCGTCATGCAGCGGCAGATTATAAACTCCGGCGAGGCATATGATCGCAATTTTAAGTAGTAAATAGGTCGCGAATAAGGTAGGACCTACTGTCATATAAAATTATACCACTACGTGTTTATGGAATGAGCAATATGCGAATATTTCGCAGACGCTCTTTGTTTTCAATTCAAAGGCTTGCCGAAACTTTGGGGTTGATCCTAAACGGACATGTACCGAGCACGTAACGGCAAGTCCATCTCTTTATAATTTCTAACTTCATACAACATACGTAAGTGTCTTTAGAGGTCATTGTTGGAAACTATTGACATACCAAGATGTGAACCTCAAATGTATCTAAATTATCAGCTCTTACCGGTTTACAAGAAAAATTGGTTGGGTACAAGAACATGGTAGCCCGCATTGCAAGTGACGCCGCCTCACATTCTCGGGTGGATGTCTTTGAGCTAGTGCTATGCTAAAGGTTAAGGCTAACTTTGATGTTAGGGATAGGGTGGTTATTGTTATGAGGTTAGTATTGAGGTCAATATGGTTAAGCACTGTGCTAAGGTTAGACTTTGAACCTAAAAATAGTCAGTCCGGGAAATGTGCCGCAGAGATATTTTCAGTACGGGGAGGGGTCTGTATTTCTAGGTCCGACGAAAAGTAAAGACTGTCCTCTTGCTGGGGTCTTTCGTGACATTTAAATGGCAAACGCATTTACCGGATATGTTTTTATTTGCTTCTGATCAACTTCTTCTGACTGGCTGGTAATCGCCTCTGTGAGAACCAAATTATTTGTGAGGGTGCTTCAACGGGAGCGCATTTTCAAACTGCAGTGATTAAAAGTAGGCACTAACACCTCCCAGCAGTCGGCAATTTTGCCCCGAAAGTATATTCATTACTTTGGGCGGCATGGCATCCCATTGGCTAAAAGTAGGTGATGCCATCACTGAAAGAAGAGCTTTATTCCCTTGATATTCTACTGGACAGAGATACTTGCATATTTAATCAGTTAGCGATCTCGCGTGCAGTAGACTCTGTATGTTTTCCGCGACGCATGCAATCGACGGCTTGAACTTTGGAATGTCTAAAAAGGAATCGCTCGCCTTGATCCTGCTCTCCTACCCGATCACTGCGGCCATTTCCATGCTACAGACCGTTCCAGATCACAGCCGAAATGGCAGGGCTCCCTAGTGCAGTAATAAATAAACAATTAACCGACTTGTCTGAGTGCAAATTCAACATTCTACTAAAAGTGCCTACTTAATTAGCATAAATTTTTTGACAGATTTCAGTGCACAGTCCAAGTCAAATACGTCAATGCAGAAACCATGTATCAAAATGTTTTTTCTAATACCCTTTTGGTAGAAAATTACACCTACTTTAAATTGTGGACTTAACGACTTGTATTTTTTCGGTTTATGGAAGTTTACAACTACGAAATGGTTTTGATACCGTGAAATGTCCATTAAAGAAGCGTTCTATCTGCCATTTTATTATTGGTGATTAAGAAGATCGTCGTTTTTTACTGGGTTCGATAAGGCCCATATGACGCTTTTAATGGCAGAAAGTATGTAAAGTTTGGAGACCAGGAGCACAAAATTAATCCAGAATTGAACTCATTTTCAATACAAAGATATCCTTTCATCAAGTATAAAGATTTGAAAAATATGTGTTTTGCTACCAAATGAGAATAAAAACGAATATCTTTTTGGACGCTTGTCACGAAATAGAGGGGAGTTTATTCGTACTTTGAACATCTGTAGGGAAAATGCATACTAATCAGTAGTCATTTTTACTAAATGTGAACTTTGCGCGGAGCCAAAAATAAACTCTTTCAAAAGCCAAGATTATGGTCTAACTGAATTATCCAAGGAGTGTCCTGCACTATTATCCATATTACATTCTTACTAATCCAAACGTACTCCATAATTTCAGTTAACAGTTCATGAGGTAGGCAGACTACTACAGATTGATGTGCTGAAAGGATAATTTGGGACTTTTGGAATGAGGACATCCAGAGTGTCCCTTATTGTAGCTTTTTCATCTAGACTTAACTGTTGTATTTAACCACTTATAAACTTTTATTTTTCCAGCTTTTTATCTGCGTAAATACCGCTGGGTTAGAGCGGTCCCGTATTATTCAAACGTCAAATATGTATGTCCAATATCCTCTGTGCCACAATATTTAGACGGAATATCTGGACAAGCTGCAACAATCAGTCATAAAAGATGACCGTATATTGCAAGAAACGGATTATAAAAAGACTACGGAATCGCAACGACTGATTTCAAGCAGAGTCAGCCCTTCGAACTCACAGAGACTCACTACGTCTTGCAGGTATAAAGAACTAGCGCATGAAAGAACTTTCAGGCAGTTGGGTTTGTGCAACATTTGCTTTTCTCACAAAATTAACCAGATAACTTCAGCTGGATCAAAGATTGGTGAAGACGCAAGCACTGATAAAACGATGCTCACAAGTCTTTTTTCGGATTTGCACGGGCTGCCACCTCAACTGATACCAGCCAGAATTATCTGGAGCCAGTAACAGAAGTTACAACAGCATTATGCTATAATATTTCAGTTAACGCAGGATGCTGGCTTTCGGAAGAACCTCCTTTCGGCTGCTATCAAAAACTATGCTCTGCAAAAAATGACTGCTTAAGTAGCATGCATTCTTCTCATTAATTTTCGATGTCTCTAAAAGTCTTATTATATTTCATGGAAAATATGGATAAACCTATTCATTCTACCGCTCATTCGGTAGAAAATTACGTTTTCTTTCTCCTGTTTACCCTAAGGAAGGGTATTTTTAGGTCTTTAAAAACATTTCCAATTACCAAATCACTTTGAACCTGCTCTACCGTTAAACTTCATTTCAGGGTTTCCAAACTACAAGTCGTAAATTTTCCGCGTACGGAAAACCACACACTTCTCTACGATGTTAAAAGGGGACAGTACGGATTTCATAAAATCTAGCAGTGGATTTGGGCCATATTGATAACTTTACGAGCCACATTGGTAACTGCAGAGACATGACGATTTATAAACGGCCATTTCACGGTGTTAGAAGGTCTCACAATTAGAAACTTTTAAAAGCCGAATTATACCCCTCCTTCGTGTATCATTTTGAAAGAAGACGTAATTTGCTACCGAATGAGCGAAAGAATTAATATTTGTGCGCATGCTTTCCATGAACTATAATTGGACTTTTAGGGACATCGAATATCAAAGAGAAAATGCATACTACATAAGTAGTCATTTTTTACAAAGTATAGTTTACGCATGCAACCGGAAGGAAGTTAGTTCGATAGCAGGCATCCTGAGGTAACTGAATTATTTTAGGTATAAGCTGCAAGATTATCATTCTTACAACCCAACTCTTTTCGGAACGAAAACGCATTTTGGGATTGCGCTTGGCATTTCATGAGTTAGCCCACCTACTGTAACTGACGCAAAAGTCACTGCCGATACAAGCGAAAATGCGAGTTCCAGGAAGTAGTTGATCAGAAGAAGAAGCGATCGCTGGAACAATGGCTTTATTCGCCTGACGTTTCGGATTCTCTCTTGAATCCATCATCAGAGACAGTTGCAGAAAAGGGTGGCTAGTGTACAGGCAGTCGCAGTATTTATAGGATGCGGTCGCCATGCTACCGCATACCTACAGCAATTAACCGTGCTCCCTTCATCAAGGATTGTTGCCCGCAGGTGCGCCAATTGCTTGATGGCCGGCATGCAAGTTGTTAATTGCTGACATCTCATCACCCGTGTTGGATGCTGGCGAGATGATTGCTCGGCCATCTGGCTCACGTGCTTGCGCGCTCCTCGAGTGGTCAATTGCTTTGGCCAGTCTATGCCTCAGGACTGAATATGGAGTGGGGATGTCATTGCACTTGTTGATAGACTGAGGTCCCGTGAACCATGACTCAAGCAACTCGCGGCTCACGCGATTATCCCCTCTCGCGAGAATTTCGGCCTCATCGAACTTGAATGTGTGGCCGGGTCTCGTCGAATGGGCCGCGACCTGAGAGTTGGCGTCATTTCTCCGTACAGCTGCCACGTGTTCGGCAATTCGCGTCCGGAGCAGTCTTCCAGTTTCTCCGACGTAGTTGCTTTGTCCGCAACTGCACCAGATCCGGTAAACGACTCCAGATGTTTCTTGCCGTGGCAGTGGGTCTTTTGGTCTCATCACTTGACGCCTCATGGTGGCCTCCGGTCTGTGCGCAACTCCAACCCCAAGTGGTGCAAGAAGGCGGCTAACGGCNGATGAAGGGAGCACGGTTAATTGCTGTAGGTATGCGGTAGCATGGCGACCGCATCCTATAAATACTGCGACTGCCTGTACACTAGCCACCCTTTTCTGCAACTGTCTCTGATGATGGATTCAAGAGAGAATCCGAAACGTCAGGCGAATAAAGCCATTGTTCCAGCGATCGCTTCTTCTTCTGAGCAAAAGTCACTGTCTCTCCTCTTACCCTTCTGTGACGTTTGACATAGTCGATCACTACGGTCAAACTGTCGTCGAGTGGGCGTGTGTGTGGGCTTTCAACGGGCACTTGTTATAGGCCAGAATACTCTGCTGTGGGCGTCTCTCCGACCAACTTAAATGAATTATGTACAAATTCTGTGCGAGTCCGTATTTAAGAAGTAAGTCTTTCCATAAAGCAGCTGGAAGACAGAAATCGTGGATAACAATAAACCAGATCATTGATTATGTTATCTGTAAAAGAAAATGCCTGTAACGCTGGTTGACGTTTTCAGACAAATAAAAACTTCGGTTTAATATGGATCGAAAGTGAGATATCGTTAGCAGGGTCGTTGTGTCCTGGAGTAGAGGTGAATCATGAGTCAACAAATTTATGAAAGGAGGCGAGTGGAGTCGAAGGTAGACGATAACGTAACCATTAAAACTGTGGTCATTCGATTAACCGCATTACACAAGGCCTCGAAAATAATCTTTGGCACTGCTACCATCTTTTAGCAGTTCTACCACGACTTATCATTTATGGAAATGGTTTTATTCAGGGTTTAAATTAATGTCTTCAGCATGTCTAAATAATGCCTGTCTTTAAGCTGCTCCTTCCTTATCCCGAGTAGTCCACCGAACAAAAGTCGGCTTGCCATGGGAATATTGATCCCTGTACTACAGGCGACCTTGCCATGAATTCCGAGAAGGTGGGAGGTTGGTTTAAGTGCTAGTTATCACTAGCGTTAGGGTTAGAGATGGAGTGAGTTTTGGAGTCAGGTTGGTTAGAGATATTAAAGTCACTTCTATGGTTAGGGTTTAACTTAGAACCAGAATTTGGCGTGATTCCACTACGGGAGACATATTCCCGTATCCGAGCCAAAATGCTGCAGTGGTCGTGTTTTGGTCAACGTTTTCACCTCTGGCGTGCGCAAATGCTCCCGTATTTGATGGGTTGTTTTGTGCAATCAAAGTAACATGAGTTAAACTCTGCTCTTTGTAGTGGCTTTATTATAGTTACAGTAAATGATAAAATGTTACAAAAGCACTCCAGAAAGTGCCACTTGAAGACTGCCCCCTAAGTACAGCTCTAATAAAGGGATTCGAATATTCCTGATAGTTAATTACATTCTAGATAGTTTACGTGATGAGCAATCAGCGAGCTCGAGGAACTGAACAGTCGAGTGGTGGTCCAATCAGACTGACAAACAGTTGGACTTCCGGCCATGCTCTTAGTAATAAATCGATCAGGATGTTCGTTCTGGCAAAAGGGACTTTAGACCAACTTAAGCTCTCTCTCTCTCAATGCTATCAACCGAGTAGGTTATTCTCGCATTTTGTGTCAAACAGCAGGCCCGATTGC
The DNA here is from genome assembly GCA_902702965.1 of Spirometra erinaceieuropaei. Classification (NCBI taxonomy): domain Eukaryota; kingdom Metazoa; phylum Platyhelminthes; class Cestoda; order Diphyllobothriidea; family Diphyllobothriidae; genus Spirometra; species Spirometra erinaceieuropaei. Next base: position 242,580 of record CACRXP010000260.1, read on the forward strand.
GTTTGAAGACAACTATGCTGAGCCTTCTGGGAGACACAGACGCACGATACGACCAACTCTAAGCACCTGCCCAAATAAACCGACAACCGGCAACTAGCAGTCACCCAAATTTGATCAACTCGAAGATAGTCTCAAGATCAGGTCGATGTCAAAGCTCTTCACTTTCCGCGAAAGGCCACATATTCATGACCGAAAAAAACTATAGAATTCTGAACTACAGCCCTCAACTTGTGAATATCGTTCTTTTTGACTTTTCCTATCACTTTTTCTTGAAAAGCAGGTTTTTTTTAATTTAATGCAAACTTCCATTTCGCGTTCTACGGACTAAGCAGATACGCAAAACAAACAAGGTCAAAGTGCGGCCCAAAAGGATGAGTTTTGAATTGGTTTTTCTTTGTGTTCGAGGGAGACTGATAGCGCCCAAGAGGTGCTATAATAATAAAGCTCCTCACGTTTAACGGTACGACACTCCTAAAATTGGCATACTGCCCGGACCACGTCTTCCTACGATAGCCGCTACGTTGAATACTGCCGTCACGCCTTCTACTCAGAAACACGTCCAGAAGGGGAAGCGGATCAGACTGCTTTTCTTCCAGCGTCAATTTGATTGATGGGCGTGCCTGATTTATGTCATCCAGCAAAAATGAGACGTCGTGTTGTGTCGGCGCAATTGCGAATATATCACCCCCGTAGTGTCCATGTTGTCCCAGACCGTTGATATGCAGTTAGTTTGCGTGATGTTCAGCACGCCCAACGGATTAAACGAATTAGTGGTGATTCCGTCAGTCATACAAACAACTTATTCTGGCAGATTAAACACAAATGTCGTTTGTGGCTTAGCCACTAAACTTTATGTCAAATTCAACTTTTGTTTTATAATAACAAGCTTCTGCGAAACGTCTACCTAATGCATTTTAAAGATACATCGACTACCGTTTGATTTTGAGAAATTTTTTATTAGACCGTTATCAGTGTATAGTGAAAACGATAGTTCAGATCGATTGGACCTAAGGAATGTCTCTGGGGAGGTCAAACACAACACTAAGATGACTGTAGAAGGAACGACTGCAAATGAAATTGCTCCCCCTAATTGATGCCTATTAACAAAGTAGACGGGAATAAATCATACCGGTTGCCATGACTTTTACGATTACTACAGTGCGAACACTGTTCTCAGACAATGGTGGTCGGGGCAAATGTCAGCTGCCGCTCCAAATGCTCGTTTACATCCTTAGCGGATACCGTGACGCAAACCACACAGGTCGGAGGAATCAGCGGTTGTACAGCGTGTGCCTTGAGGGCATCTGCCCGCATAGCATGTGCAAGAAGAGTAGAAGGATATAAATAGCTTCCTGCTCGCAAATCTGGGCGAATTTGGTCATCTTGTGCACCTCGATGGGAAGTTCTGGATAACCTAAAGGGGATCGGTAGGCAGAAGGGTTTTCTTCAGTATGCACACACGACCTAACTTTGGGTCTGGAAAATGCCGCGGGCTAGAACCGACTAACCAAACGTCTGCATTCATCCCATTAAATATCAGTGCCATGAAGCATTATTCGAATAGATGAGCCTGTCCCCTATCTAATCACCCCCTGCCTTCTAGCTTCAGGCTGTGCGGAATTTTAAAAAATCCTGTCGAGTATCGACCCATTTAAAATTCCATATTGGGTTGGTATTTGCTAAAAAGAATATCCAAACAAGTCTTTGAAACATTGGATAGCCTGCCTTCCTTTACCTCAACAGCCATTCTGATATTGGGAACTAAGAATGCGTATAGTAAGAACATTTTCCTTTTATTCACACATATTTTGCGTCAGTACAGGTGAAAATGTGAGATCCAAAAGGCAGATGGGAAGAGGAAGACGCGATTATTAGAACAAGATCCTTATTCATCTGACGTTCCCGATTCATGTTGGAAAACATCATCAGAGAAAGCATCACACAGGATTTATCCATGTACAAGCGGTTACAGTATTTAAAGGACGCAGTCAGTATGCTATCACGTAACCGTGAAAATTAACTACCCAGCCCTTCATTAAGGACGGTTGCCCTTGGTGCGATGATGGCTTGATTGCTGCATTCGTTGCAATCTCATCATCCGTTTAGAATGATGGCCTGATCGTTACTCGATCATCTGGCTCATTGACGCTGATGTTGTAAAAATTGTATGACTATGCGCTCCCCACGTAACTAATTACTCTGTCCGAACTAAGTCTCACCACCGAAGTGGGAAATCATTGCATTCGTTAACAGAAGTGGGGCCAATGAACCATGACTCAGGCTTCTCTTGGCTCACGTGAGTGTCAGCTCTCGCAAGATTTTAGCCGTCATCGAACGTATATGCGCGATGGGTCCTGTGGAGGGGACCGCGATCTGGGACCGATGTCATTCCTTTTTGCCGCTGCTGCGTGTTCGGTCATTAGCGTCCGGAACATTCTTCCAGCATCCTTGGCGTTGCAACCTTCTACGCAACTACACCAAATGCAGTAACTGACTCCGAACGTTATATTTTGTGGCGGTGGGCCCTTTGGTTTCATCCTTTTCGCCCGAGGTCTGTGCACTACTCCAAATCAGAGTGGTGCTAGAAGGCGGCTGACGACCTTTAGGACGTTTTGACGTGAGTAAGCGCTTCTCAAACGTTGGAGTAGGTGCGAAATCACTCCTTGTTCCATGCGTGCATGTGCGTGTGCACCGATTGACAAAGTTGCGCCAGATCTTTGGGAACGGAACTCAATAGAGAGCATGATCTTATTCGTCAAGAGGCTTACCCTTTTATGATTCCCCAAGAATTTTGTTGGTAAACACAACATGCTGTTTTAGACAACGGTCAAAAATTTGAGACGCCGAAACGACAACTTTGTCATTTTGTACGATTGAGTACCCTTGAAACATACGATGGACCGGGAGGAGCAACATTTGTGTGCTATAAAGTCGAACTGTAGTCGTTTCTTGGGCTGTCACCACGCATCAATCGGTTGGTTTTGCTGCATTCGTGTTCACCAGTGCCAACAGCGTCACATTCATTTCGCGTGTCAACGTTTTTACAGGGTCGATTTGCCAATAGAAGCAAAGAGACGAGTCCCAGGAAATAGTCTTGAAGAAGGAGACAGATCGCCGGGACAAGAGCTTTAATAGCCTGACGTTTCGGATTCCTACTCGAATCCATCATCAGAGACAAAAAAGCAGAAACGGGTGGTTGCTGCACAAGGGGCTGCGTGCAGCAACCACCGGTTTCTGCTTTTTTGTCTCTGATGATGGATTCGAGTAGGAATCCGAAACGTCAGGCTAATAAAGCTCTTGTCCCGGCGATCGTGTCTCCTTCTTCAAGGGTCGATTTAGCATGGAATATAGAACTGTCGATCCGCAGACACGTATTTTTTCTTTCTCAAAGCAAGCTGTTTTGCCTGATTTGACTGTAGAATGCCCCTTATGCACGAGCATCATAACGACTTTTTTGTCGACCTTGAGATTTGTTAGTGCATCGCGTTCGCCTTTGGGGAGTATTTCGCGTAGCCTATGAGCCATAAGGAGGGGTGACAATTAATGTCCTAATCTTCATATTCTCAAAACACACCAAGCAGTGGCACAAATTGTTCTGCCGGTTTTTATGCCTCTATACTATGTCAAAGAAGCAGTACTGAAGGGAAGTAGATGACAGAAACACTGAACACGCCGTTCGGTATGAAATAGGACGACAGACGGGTTGGATTGAGCGGAGTGACTCGGGGGCTGTCTGATCAAAAAACAGGGGAATGTGCGACGACTTCGGATGAGCGGTCAGCGAAGGGCTTGTCAGCTGCAAAGTTGACTCGGAAAGAGCACGAAGCATCGAAAGCAGAAAAAAGCCTACGACGGATGCATGGTAATATTTTGGTAATTTTTCTGTGAGTAATAAATCTAGGGTAAGGAAGGCGCAGACGCCGGAGATTCAAGTGACTAACGCCTATGGATTGCACCTTGAGCGTGAAAACTGAAAGTAATAAACAATTTGGGAAATTATTTTGGAAAGCTGGTAATGCTTTAAGTGTGTAAGAGAAATTGAAGGACAGAGCGATATTAAGATGGAAAATGCGTTTATTTCATTGGAGTGTATGACGTGTGGAAAACGGTCACATTTGGCAGATTTCTAGCTATTTTGTATATTACATTGTCGTCTGATGTGCGTGCTCAGACGCGCTGAAGGCCCTCAAAGACAATTTAATGACTAATCCAGCGGGTTTCTGTGCCTCGAGGACAGAAATGCTTATACGCCGACCTCGGTTACATGAGGTACCTGTTCACACCCGTTTCCCTGCACGTGCTTCGAGACCTGCTTGCGCCCTCTTTATTATCTTAATCCAGTTACTGGCTTAACAGATTTGCAAATGGCATTGTTCGGAGGATTTGGGACTCCGTCGGTTCCACTATAATGTCTGCGTACTGCAAATTCACACGCGGTTTCCTCTGTGGCAGTCCATTTGTGATTGCATTCTCCTTATTCTCTTAATCCAGCGAGCAGCTGTGTCGCGGGAAGAGTGTGTACACGCCACCTTCGGTTACACCAAGCATCGGTTCACACGCGCCTCCCTGCGCGTGCTTCGAGCTCCGCTTGCGCACTCTTCCTTTTACTAATCCGGCGGGTGTCTAAGCTTGGTTTGTTAACCAAAACCTGTTTTAGGAATCCATCCATTTGGTATTAATCACGCTAATCTTCCTCCCTAATCGTTACTTCTTAACAACCTACACGGGGGTTAAACCATGTAGGTTGCCATTATTTTTACGACTACTGCATTGTGAACACTCTTCACACACAATGGCAGTCGGGGCAAATGTCAGCTGTGACTCCAAACCACCTGATTACGCGTTTACGCTTTTAGCGGTTAATTTGGCACGAACTATACTGGTCAAAGGAAGCAGCGGTTGTACATGATGTGCTCATAAGAGCACCTACCGCATTGCACGTGCAAGAGGAGTAGATGACTACTAATAACTCCCTACTCGCCCATCTGAGCGAGTGCAGTCATCCTGTGCACCTCATTGGGACTTCCTGGATTAGGTCAAAAAGGGTCAGGAGGCTGATGAAGTTAGATCAGTATACGCGCAAGACCATCGTATGAGTCTGCCAAATGTCGTGGGCTAAAACCGATCAGCTGGTTAGCTGCATGCATCCAAGTCGTCACTCCCTCGGCTTTTAGCGTCGGGTTGCACAGAATTAAAAAACTCCAATTTAGTTAATGTTATCTTATGCAAATATCGACCCTATTACAATAACACCACGTGTTTGTATTTATTGAAGAAAGAACAAGAATATTCAAACACGTCTTAGGAACATGCTCTCGTCCGTGTTCCTCCGGCTTAAAGGCTATTCTGGAAGGCTTAGGTAGTCAGAAAGCGCGAGTAATTTTCTACTTGTTAGAACACCGTATTTACCCAAAAATATTCTAACCCTTGTGCCTCAAAAAAGAAAAAACTACTAGAATAAGTAGTTAGCAGGTTTCTCGTGCTCTTTTACTCTGTCAATGCGTGACCTAAACACCGAACGTTGACGTTACGCATGAAATAAAACTAAAGTCGGGCTGGGTTGGATGGAGTGACTCGGACGCTGTCAGATCAAAAACAGGGGGTTGAGCCATGACTTTGGGTGCACGGTCAGGAAGGAGCTTGTCAGCTGCAAAATTGACCAGGAAATAGCAAAAAGCATGGACAGCAGAAAAAAGGCGACGATAGACCCATCGTAAGCTTTCGGTGTTTTTTTTTTGTAGAGAAAACTGAAGAGACGAAATCGACAGTAAGGGAGTCGCAGACTTCGGAGATTCAAGGGAATAAAGACTACGGAGTGCATCATGAGCCTAAAAATTAATGTAATAAATAATTCGGGAAAGTATGTTAGAAATCGGGTGCAGCGCTAAGTTTGTGAGAGAAATTGAAGGATAGGGCGATGTAAAGATGGAGAATGCGGGGAATTCATTGTGAAGTGTATCGTGCGCAGACCGGTTGGGAGACCGGCGCAGCCTGAAAACAAATGTGGCAAATGTTTAACTATTTTGCGTGTTACATTGTCGTCTGTTCTGCATGCTGAGATGGGCTCCAAACGATCATCAACCATTTACTGATTGCGTCACATATTGACAGCGGTGCCGAAGCACCTGACGCACACAATGGTGGGCAACCCTGAACAACCAACGCCGAATGCGAAGAGGTGAGAATGTACACTGAGTGACCGATCTCATGAAATGTTGGCCGAAATTTTGAAATGCGTTTTGGATTAGGAAGGATTACTTAGTTTGGGTTGTAGTATTGATTATCATGCCGCATAATCCTATAGTGTTTCGGACTCACCAGGTTGGCGGCTTTTAAATACTCTACTTTCCGATCTCCTGCAGAAACGTACTCGTTAAAAAAATGACTGCTTAAGTAGCATACATTTTAACGTGGATTTTCGATGGTCTTATAAATCTAAGTATATTTTGTAAAAAAGGATGTGCAAAACTATGCTTTTTTAATTGTTTCGGGAAAATCATGTTTTCTTCATATTTTATACCCACAAAAGTGTATATTTAGGCTTTGAAGAAGTTCCTCAATCCCGAATAATTTTTAGTCGGATCAGCCGTTACATTTGAGTTTAAAGACTACATTCTACAGGGTGCATACTTTCGCCTAAGGAAAATAATATATTCCTGCACGCCTTTAAGAAGATATCCTATACAGCTCATAAAATATTGCAATTAATGTGGACTATGTTGTACATTTCATGAAAAGCATTAGCAGACGGACAGGTACGATGTTATATGAATGGACATTGTATGGTCTTGAAAATTTCATGGAAACTTTTTCAAAATCTAAATATGCGATCCCTTAAAGTAAAGCTGTAAAGATAAGGTTATTATCTGCCAAAAGAGTGGAAGAAAGCATATCTTTCTGCACGTTTTCTGATAACTATAGTTAAATTTACAAGACAATCTCAAATAAATATGAAAAATGCATGCTTCATAAATAGTCCTTTTTTATGGAGCGCGGTTTATGCAGGAGGTCGACAAGAAGTGCATTCAAAAACTGCCATCCTGGCAAGTCCAAAACATTATGGGATTATGCTGCATGATAACCAATATTACAACCCCATCTAAGTAATTCTCCCTAAACAAAAAAAATTCAGAATCTCGGGCAACATTTCATAACAGCGGTCAATCATTTTAGAAGGTGCTAAAATAGTGATTCTATCGCAGTTGCTACGGCGGCGAGATAAGTTTCCCTGGCAGCAGATACTGATGAAGACAATTTGAAATAAACCATTGATAGCAAATAATTTGAGATTTTCTTTAAGGCGTTTGTGGCCGCCGAGGAAGCCAGGCATGCGTTGACAGTGTAAATCGTGCCGGAGAAGGAACGCGTGTCAAGACGACTGCACGCGAGATATGTAAAGTGCCCTTTGCCAAGGTGCCGCACATACGGTAACTTTGGACCCGAACGTCTGCCAGTGTGCTTCTGTGTGTATGCACGTACAGTATGTGAGCTAACTCATGAAATGTCCACTGAAATTCCGAAATGCGATTTCGTTTCCAAAGATTATCAAATTAGGGTTGTAAAACCAATCATCGTGCAGCATGATTCTATACTAATTCAGCCACTCCAGGATGCCGGCGTCCAAATGAACTTCCTGCCTGCTGCATGTAAAAACTATGGTTTCTAAAAAGCGAGTACTTAGGTAACATGCATTTTCTCATAGACTTTCGATGCCCCTAAAAGTTCAATTCTATTTCATGGAAAGCATGCACAAAAACACTCATTTTTGCTCCTTTGGGACACAATTTTGTCTTTTGCATATATCATACTCGAAGGAAGGGTATAATACGGTTTTCAAAAACTCTTTCAATCACCGATTAATTTTGAATCCGCTCTACCGTTACACTTGGATTCAGGGTTTTCATGCTACAAGCCGTATATTTTCCGCGTACTGAAATCCACACACTTTTCTACGGTAGTAAGGGGGACCATATAGGGTTCATAAAATTAAGCATTGGATTTGATCCATATTGTTAACTTTTTGAGTCACATTGGTAAATGCAGAGGCATGACGATTTATGAACGACAATTTCAGGGTATTTAAACGTCCCCCATTAAGAAACTTTTTACAACCGAATAATGCCCCTCTTTCAAGCAGAAAATTAAGAGAAGACTTAATTTTCTACCGAATGAGCAAAAGAGTCAATATTTTTGAGCAAGTTTTCCAAGAAATATAATCGGACTTTTAGGAGCATCGAAAATCAATAAGAAAAATGCGTGCTACATAATCAGTCATTTTTTTACGGAGTGTTGTTTGCACATGCAACCGGAAGGAAGTTCATTTGAAAGCTGGCCTCCTGATGGAACTGAAATATTATAGAATTATGTTGCAGGCTGATTAGATTTACAACCCTACTTAATTAATCTTCTCGAAACGAAAAGGCATTTCGGAATTTCGATTGACATTCCATGAGTTACCCCACCTAATGTAATAATAATCACCCCATATCAACCCAGCGCGTGTACCATTATCGGCAGCAGCGACAGTTACAGCATCATCACCACCCCCACAACCACTAAAACCAACTGTTTGGCTCCAAACTCACCCTGCTCACACTATCACCCACATTTAACTCACACATCAGCGTGTTCGGACACTTACGAAACCATCGCACGAAAACTGACGAATCAGTGCCTGGAGAACCGACACACACCGCACTCGCCTGAAGTGCCCGCATTGCCCTCACATATTCAGCCAACGCACAGGCTTGTTAGGTCACATTCGCATTCACGAAAACCAACGACAAATCACCGTAGACACGAGTACATCACCATAATTCCACCCACCAACACATGCACCACGTACACGCCTATTAAAAATCCCATATCACCAGCCCTCTCCTAGCGTGGCATATGGCACTCTCAAGCATGCGGATGTATGCCGCTCAACTCCCGTTGTGTGAAATCCTGGTGTTTACGTGTGAGTGGGGTTAGGCCGTGCATGTCGCACGCTCAGACAAGGTCACTGGATATGTCGGCCAGTACGCCAATTCCCCGCGCCGATCAACTTACTGGCTCGGCCTGGGAATGGGAAGGGAAAATGAGATCGAAGACTCAGCGCACTGTCCTCGCTGTAAACATTCTGACGCGCTCAGAGCGCCAAAAGCCGCGGATGAAAGTTTGCCAACCGACGGGATATTTGGACTTCGCAATCGTCCAGTGTTGGGTGTTTGTGTACAGCGGCTGACTGGTGGTCTTAGAGTCAGGCTGCAATGTCTCCTTCTTAATTTGGCCTTTATGGCAATCCCACTGTGTGAGATCCGAGCCGAGTTTGACGGCACGCCTAGGTGCGGCCCCGGCCGTGCCAGCCAACCTTTTATTATTGGTGAAAAAAGGTCATTTGCTGCGTGGACCAGGAAGTGTGGAAGGGAACGCCAAGGTGGGAGATTGAGCCTGCCATCCATCTGCGCCCCCCCCCTCCACCCCGCGCCTCCAGATTTCTTGACTCTGTCTTGACACGGGTCTCAGTTTGGGGAGGATGAGCGAGTGCAGCAGGTGGAGATCAAGGAGGTGGACCTCATTCAGAATTCTCGGGATGGTTGACTCAACCCCCGGCACCTGCGGAAAGTAGGTTGATGGGAACGGACGGTGAAGATGCAGGAGAATTTTCAACAGGCTTAATATTAGTAGAAAGACATGTGGTTGTGGCAGACGGAGCTCGTGTAGCGGCCAGCTGAGGCGCCACTCGGCACTTCTTTCTACCGTGTTATTTTTGCCGGTGCCCGGCATAAGGATACATTTTTGTCCCTATCGATGGTGTGGAGAGGAAAAAGCATCACGCCCTTCTCCCCAACTGTGCTCTGGGAATTCATCAAGTCTAAGTCAGAGCCCCATTGACGACGGTAAATAAATCTTGCTTCAAAAGCTACTACTCCTTAGCTATGCAAACCCCGTCGACTGGAGAGCCAGGTTGTGTTTGCACGTGCTTCAAAGGGTAAGGGTTCAGCTTACTTGGCTGCAAATCTAGCGACCGTACGCAACTGACATCTGTAAAAACTGTATCCCAGATATCTAACCAGAAATAAACAGGGCAGGGAAGAAAAAATGTCCTCCTTACCGAGCCTTATCGAATAAAATGACAAATTCCAAAGAGGTTTTTACAAATGATGGAGACAAGTAAACGGTCGCCTGAAATTTTAGTCGAACAGTCTACTTGAGTATCTTTTGAGGACGAAGACAGGCTCTCCGGAAGAGGTTTATTTAACTGCTGATGTTTCAAAGAGCTGGGACGGTTCTTCATTTTCAAAGCGTAAAATGCACTTCATCGATCAGAAATTTAATTTAAAGCGACACTTATGTTGGCCGGCCTCATGCTGATCGATTTTTCCCTCCTCTCGATCAGCATGAGGCCGGCCAACTCAACTGCCACTTTAAAGTAAATTTCTGATCGATGAAGTGCATTTTACGCTTTGACAATGAAGAGCCGAACCAGCTCTTTGAAACGTCAGCAGTTAAATTAACCTCTTCCGGAGAGCCTGCCTTCGTCTTTAAATACCTAACCCGGATATCTCAACTTTGCCAATCTGAGTATCTTTTGACTTGTCTCGATGGGGCGTAGGAGATGCTGCACGAGTCCACACTCACTACAAACCAATTCACGCGCAAGTCAGCGTGCCGGCTTTACTTTTCTCTGGAGCACACGGTGGACATCGTCGGCAACGACGGTCGAACTGTCGTGTATGTGTGTGTCTGTGGTTTGATTAGACGTCCGAGTCCAATTTCGGTTGTCTTGCCTTGTCTTCCCATCGGAGCAAGGCGGGTGAGGAGGAGCGAGCGTGGTTGATGCTGCAAAGTCAACTTCACTTTACGTGAAAGTCACCCGTACTGCACACAATCCGTGAGTCATGCGGTGGGCGTTGTCGTCGTCGTCTGCGATAGTCTGTCTGTTTGATCACTATAACGGAAAAATTGCAATCTACCGTCTGAGCCGAATAGACTGCATATGGCATATTTCAACCTCAAAATCGAAGCAAATAAAGCGCCTCCCTTCAGATGTCAAGGCCTAATGTGATAGCTACTGAAGATGTACAATATTAAGAGGCTTAATGCGCTTGAAGAAAGAAGAGAATATGTAAATCTGTGTCAAATTGAGGGCTTGTTCGCATGCATCATGAGGACCAGCGACTTCCATGCCAACGCGCTATTATTCAATTTCGACTCTCTTGACAAAAGGTTGAGGTTGTCGAGAGCTAAGTCGAGCAATGCAGAGGCGTCTATAATCGGTCATTCACAATAACCGATGAAGCCAAGAACAGCCACCCACAACTGTAAGTCAATGCACTCTTCGATTGTTCGTCCCCCATGCAAGACACCATCAAATATGGCAATGTCCCGGACACTGCCGCATTTATGGCTGGACTTTATAAGTGTGGCGGCCATCAGGTCATGGACAAAATATCCTAATTACTGCGGAGGAGGAGGAGGAGGAGGAGGAGGAGGAGGAGGAGGAGGAGACGAAGAAGGAGACATGAATAAATCCCTTGGGACTAAGCAAATGCAATTATCCTCATTTTGTTCGAACGTAAGGTAAACCAGCAAATCCATGAAAACCGCGGAATCAAACTCTCCTCTCAGCACAGCAAACAGAATCTTAGATCGCATCTTACACAATCGTCTGAACCTTGAAATAGAGCCTGGACCTCTCCTTAAAAGTAAGTGTGAATTTGGAGATAATCAAAGAAACATCGAAAAGGTCTCAGTTAGCCGCCATTTCAAAGAGGAAAGTCTGGAAGTGCAAACAGAAAGCTACACCAAATTTATAAGTTTGACAAAGGCCTTAGATACAGTCAGTGAAAATGTACGTCGCAATCCGGCTGGCTGGTCTCGGATGCATTCACAATGCAAAATAAGATTAATTTTGGTTCTTCTGTTTGTGTTTTCGTTGTCATGTAATTCGCCTACAATGAGAAGCGGCCAGAAATGAAAATCATCCACGGAACTAAAGGCCAGTTACTCAATGTGACAAATAGGATATGACACGAGTCTGCGAGGCTAATATTCATGAGCACCTAAGATCACGACGGAAACAGGCAGGCATCAAGACATGGACCTCTTTGCCTTCGGCTGCCCAAACTTAGGACTGGCCGAAAAACAGAGAAGCCAGTAGTTATGCATCGACCTTTGCCAACCGGCAAATACGACCAGTCCAGTAAAAGTGTTATTGGAACTCGCTTGGCCCTCTGGCCAAATCAGACGCCCGAAAGGTATAATTTTCAGAAAAATTATGATCCACGATACACTTGTCCATGGGCTACTCACAGCTAACCAGGCATGCGCTCGGTTGAATCAGTCCGTTTCTAATCGCCGAAGCATCCGTTTAATGAAGAAACAGATTATGTACTTGGTCGAAATTCACTCTGGGACATGAACGACGGTTATGAACTAGTCAAGTCATAGGGATGGATGACGATGCTTGCACAAGCTATGGATGACAGCAAACAAGGCGGAGAAAGCTCTGCTTTGGGGGCATTTGAAAAACACCGCTGAAACATCTGCAAATAATTCAGGGTACCGGGGAAGACCTCGCCTGATACCAGCTGATATAACAGGCTTTCGCGAAGGCAAGAACGGTAATTAAAAAAGTGTTTTTAGAAGTATTTTACAAGTTTTTTTGTGTCTTTTCACTCTGTCAATGAATGATTGAAACACTGAACGCTGACATTAGGCATGAAATTGGACGAAAGTCGGCCTTAGTTGAATAAGGTGACTTGTGGGCTGTCAGACTAAAAACAAAGAGGCGAGCCACAACTTCGGATGCGCAGTCAGCAAGGAGCTTGTCAGCTGCAAAACTGTCCAGGAAATAACAAAAAGCATGGACAGCAGAAAAAAGCCTCGATGAACGCATCGTAATATTTTGATGTCTTTTTATGTGGAAAATGTACAGAGACGGAATCGAGGGTAAGGAGGATGCAAACGCCGAATATTCACTGGATTAAAGCCTATGCAGTGCACCATGAGCGTAAAAACTCACTCTAATAAACAGTTCGGGGAATTGTGTTGAAAAGAGACTACTGCGTTACGTTTGATGGACCGATTACAAGACCAGGCAGTACAAAGTCACAGGAGAGGCTGGACCTCATTTAGAATTCTCGGGGCGATTGACCCTACCCCCGGCACCTGCGGAAAGTATGTTGATGGGAACGGACGGCGAAGATGCAGGAGAATTCCCAACAGGCTTAGCATTAGTAGAAAGACATACGGTTTTGGCAGACGGAGCTGGTGTAGCAGCCAGCCGAGACGCCCGTCTGAGCTTCTCCCTACGGCGTTATTTTCGCCAGCTTCGGGCATAATGATGCATTTTTGTCCCCATTTATGAGGCAGAGAGAAAACGCATCGTGTCATTCTCCCCAACTGTGTACTGGGAATTTATCAAATCTAGGTAAGATCCCCGTTGCTAACGGTAAATATGTCTTGCTTCAAAAAGCTACTACTCGTTGGATATGTACACCGTGACGATTGTCGAGTCAGTTTGTGGCGGCCACTTCTTCAAAGGATGAGAGTTCAGTTTACTTGACCGCAGGTTTAGCGGCCGAACGCCACTGAGATCTGTAAAAACTGGATCACAGACATCTAACCACAAATAGACGGCGCAGTTTAGAAAAACTATCCTGCTTACTGAGCTTAATCCAATAAAAAACAAATTCCAAGGAGGTTTTTTTCAGAAGACGAAGACAAATAAACGGTCGGCTGAGATCTATGGTGGACAGATATATTTCCATTAGTGGCTGAACCGTGAATGGATCGACTGATATAACAGGCTGTTGCGAGAGCAAGTACAGTGATCGGAGAAGCTCAGGGGATGAAAGGGACCAAAGACAAATAGGAAGAGGTGGACAGCACGAATTAGCATTTTAGACATCCAACAAATATCATACAACTCGGTTAGGATAGGTTATGTAAGCCCACTGGGTTAAAGTTGCCGTTGTATGACTTTTCTATCGCTTAGAGCCGGTGGTCTGTACTTTGGAAGGGAAAAAATCAATTAACATATCATATTTATATGCTGCCTTATCATATATATATACAAACAGGCGTTCATACATAAGTTATTCGACTCTCTTCTTCATTAAGGTTCAATTGCATAGCTCCTCTAATATTAATATGCATCGCGTTGCCTCTCAGTAACTTTTCATGTCTACACTATTTGTCACTTGCTGTTGATCTTTCCTATCAGTTGCTCGTTATTGTGGTTCCTGACCTGCCTCAAATTTGCAAGCGAAGGTTTACTCAAATATGAAATAATTTCGTAACGGTCTGAATCATGAATGGTTAGGCGCCGTACAAAGCTAAGCATATATAGTTAGTAAACGGTCCCATGAAATGTTAGCCTAAATTCTACAATGTTAGTATTGTATCACCTTACCCTAAAATGCCTTTTTAATTAGGAGGGATTACTTAAGTGCTGTTTTAGTAATTCAGAAATATTAGAGAAACGCCAGACGTTTTAGTTTGAAATGTACTTCTTCGTGGACGCCTCCAAAAACTGCGCTCGATAAAAATTACTATTCCGGAAGGAGCGTTTCCTCAGTTGATTTTTGGAGCCCTTATGATTACAAACACATTTTATAGTAAATCTCCATAAAATAGTATTTGTGTACTCAGTTTGTGGCAAATCACATCTTTTCTAAGAGCATCTTTTGATCTTCACCCGTTTTCCAATTCTTGATTTATTTTAATTTGGACCTACTTTTGCATTTTCCTTTAGAGTTTCCGGTCTCTAAGCTGTGTGCCTTCCGCATAGAGAAGGACATTCATTTCTCTTTGCTTTTACGAAAATACCATATAAAGCCCATAAAATATTACGATAAATGTGTGCTTTGATATATATTTAATAAGGATCAATATTAAAGAGAAATCTAGGATGCCAGTCTTAAAAAAACATTGTAATTAGAAACTTCTTATAAAACCGACAGATACCCTTTCTTTGAATATAAATTTTGAAGATGATGTGATTTAATCGTAAATGAGCCCAACACAGAATATTTTTATATCTATTTTCTGCAAAATATTGTTTAATTTTTAGGGACATCGAAAATCAATAGAGGAAATGCATACTACGTAAGTAGTCAGGTTTTATTGAATGCAGTTTTGCAGACGACCAAAAAGAAGTAAACTTATGAGCCAACATCCCGGCATGTCTAGAATATGGCAGGGTTGTTCCATAACATAAGAAGTACTACAATCTCTCTTGAGTAATCCGGCCAAATTGAAAACGCATTTCAGAATTTCGGCTTACATTTTAGGAGATCGGCTAGTGGTTTTTACAAAGGAAGATCAGTAGCGAAAGACTCTCTGGACAAATATGCAGACATTTAAGCATTTATAGCTCACGGCAAAATGCCCACACATTACTAAAATCTCACTTAACTCGCTAGCTCTTCATACCGATGCCTATGTGGGTTTATCAAGATGGACCTTCATTGGTATTCCACGTAGGCATACATTAAATTACTAAGACAACCGACAAAGATGTGGGAGAATTAAAAGGCCAATTTTAGCTTATTAACCATCCTCGGACAGCCTGCAAATCGGCCAGAGTGCAACCCAGAACCTGTATGTAAACAGATAAATTTAATTGTTGAGGAGATAATATTCCCGAGCCCAACCAACAGATACTATAATAGGGGGCTAACTCATGAAATGTCAGCCAAAATTCCAAAATGCGTTGTCGTTTTGAAAAGATTAATTAAGTAAAGTTACGAAATTAATCATCATGAAGCATGATTCTATAATAATTCAGATACCTTAGGGTGCCGGCTTTCGAACGAACTTCTTTTTAGGTAAATACAAAAAACTATGCTCTGTAAAAATGGCTACTAATATAGCATGCATTTTTCCCATTGATTTTCGATGCCCTTAAAAATGTATTTACATTCCATGGAAAAAGCATAAAAATACTCTTTTCTTTGCACATTTAGTGAAAAATTGCGTCTTCTAATTTCGAATTCTAAGGTGAGGGATAATTCGGTTTTAAAAAAGGTTCTTATTTTAAGTTTTTTAATACCATGAAATGGCCGTCCATAAAACGTCGTGTCTCTGCATTTACTAATGTGGCTTGTAAAATTAACAATATGGCTCATATTCACTACTAAATTTTATGAACCCTATATGATCCTCTCTTAATACCGTAGAGAAATATATGGATTTACGTATGCAGAAAATACATGGCTTGTTGATTGACTTCCCTGAATGCAAGTGCAACGATAGGTTTGGTTCAAATTTATTCGGGAATTGGAAACGCTTTGAAAACCGAATTGTCGCCTCCCCTAAGGTGTAAAATTCGAAGAAGACGTAATTTTCTACCGAATGAGCAAAGGAATGAATATTCCTATGCATGTTTTCCAGGGGCAAGAAGTCCATGTTCGCAGCTCAGTTTATCGGTTATCGGTGGCCGTTGACAGTTCATTGATTTCTGTAGTCTCCTTCGTCTCCTTATATTTCCCACGCATGTATTTATGTCGTTGCGCTAAGTACGACGATTATGCTTCGTCGTTCATTCAGATCGGTGGAGTGTCCACCGTTTGGGCAGGGGGCAGGTTTGTGGACGCCTGAGTTGGTATCACTTACTTCGATCCTTTTTGGTGAATAAATGTGATTTTTTGGAGCGCCATTACGTATTCCTTCAGACCGCGACGTCAACGTTGACAGTCAATTAGTCTACATAGTGTGCGGCCTACCAGAGATCCATAGAACCCGCATAATTCCATTTTTACATAGAAGGAAAAGGTCAAGTGGGATGAACGGATCACACACTATCTATTACCTTTACGGTTTTCGCAGTGCAACGAATGTCTGTCCTGTGCCTACAAGGCCTGCTGTAGGACCGTTCATCCCTCTCTGGGTTAAACTACTTTCCGCTTACCAGTCGACTTTTAAGGGCCCTTACGTCTGCCAATTCATTACACAAGGAAGGCCTATGTCATAGGCCTATAGGATCCCTCGCAGGTGACCAACAAATTAGCCTGCTCACAGAATAGGTTTATGAGTGACAGAAGATCAAATTTAACCAGTAAACGCATGAAAAGCCTTATGCAGATAAGATCCTCTGTCAAACACCACGACAAACGTCTTATGACTAGGATGACCTGTCCACTGCCTACTTACTATGAGACGCCGTACGGCCTAGATATGCCGATTTTACGGCACACTTCGACAAATTCAGGCCCAATTGAGGACGCTTGTTTATTGCCGCGTTAGACAGTCTTCCGACTAATGCTGAAATTGCGTCCATCGATCGGGTTATAGGCTGTAAGCCTCAGTCTGGAATCGCTGAAGACTTTGTCTTAGCAGAACACTGAAGACATACAGGGCGGCAGTTCTGACGACGTTTGCCTAAGGGACGAAAACAGTCTACGCCAAAATCTCGATCACTTCCATTACAGTTGCTCCAGGAGAATATTGAAACAGGATCTTCGATGCAGCCGTGCTCGAAAGCAAAGGAATTGCCAACGTCCACGCCACGCTCAGCCAAATTTAATTTCGCTGGAGAGACCGCGTCATACGGATGGACTACAAACGCCTATTTGAGCAACCACGGATGCTCATGGACAAGGTCGACAGAAAGAACGCTACAAAGCCATTCTGGAGACCCCTCTTAAGCATCTGTAAAGCGTTCGTGGGACGTTGGAAGACCTCGCCTAGGATCTATCGGTCTGGGGAACTAAAACAATAAATTCGGAACCAAAGAGATCGCAAATGCCAAATGCAGGAAGACGATTCACAGGCCTTAACTGATCTGGATCCACAACCCAGCACAAATCCCCTCCTATCGTGTCCACGTGGAGGAAGAGCACTTGGCAGACGGATAGGTCCTGTCGAACATCTCAGGATCTAGTGTAACTACAACATGAACTTTCCACTTATCTGGGGCAGTGCACACATTAGTTTGAGCTTTCGGTCTCGTACAGGAGGCCACCGTCAGAGATTGTGAGCATTCGGCGTCAAATGAGCAGTTTTTATAGTCAAGCCATGAAGGGGGGGGATATGAGTGCAGAGGGTGGTATTTGCGATAAGCCAAGTCCCACGCCGTCTTACGGCGGCGTGACTGCGTGCACCCTTGGCTGGGAATTGGGTCTCGCCTCTTGGCCGCGGAAACGGAGCGCGTGATAGTAGGGGGTATATAAACGTGACTGTTGATAGAGTTGGTATCAGACACAAAGACCTCCAACAGTTCTCACCCTGTCCAATTGCTGGCCCGCGCCATTATCCGCATGCACGAGAATTTAGGTGCGTAGCCCTCCTCCAGGGTGTGAGACAACGGGTCGCCTCTCCGGACTGCCCGTTTATGCTCCGTTATTCGTGAGCTAATTCGTCGACCGGTCTGTCCTGTATAATGGCGGGGGCAGTCCCTAAATGGGATCTGATAAGCGACACCAGACTGTTCTCCGACGTCTAGTCGGTCCTTCACTCACTTGACCTTGTTGCACATTCTCGCTGCCGGACGCTGAACGATACCCCCACCGAGCTCTCCAGCGATACGTTCGATCGCTTCGGACACATTCTTTACATATGGTAGAGGATGCCAGAGTGTTAGCGGCTCTCCTCCGTTTGTTCGCCGTGGGTGCGTGCGAAGGCAGTGGCTAACGAAGCTGTTCGGGTATCCATTCCTTGCCGGTTGGTCCCGAAGATGCCGTAGTTTTCGTACTCGTCCCTCTGTTTCACTAAAGTGCGTTTTTACCCTTTGGAGGAGTGCCCTAACACAACTGCGTTAATGCGCCATTTGGTGGTTACTATGAAAGTTGATAATCTGAGTCGTGTTAGTCGTCTTTCTGTACACCTTGGTGCTGAGTTCGCCATTAGGTGTACGTGTGACTAGAACGACAAGGACAGGTAGCTGTCCGGCATGTTCTTCTTCCCTTGTAAACTGAATGTCCGGGAAGATGCCGTTAAGAAGTTCTTGAAAGTCGGCTACTCTGTTCCTTTCAATTACAACGAACGTGCAGTGTAGTTACCGGCACCAAAATGCAATTTCGTAGTGGTTGAAGGCGACATTTACCAGCTCATGTAAGAGTAGTTCCTCAACCAGGCTGGGTAGTAGCGAGCCCATCGGTGTTTCTTTGATCTGCTCGTATTTCTGCCCTTAAAGCTAAAAAAGGTTTTTTGGAAGAAAGCAAAGGGTTGCTGTAAATGTTAGATTTTTAGCGGTCTGTTCGTTTCGTCGTAGTTTTTTTGAGTTGTTTGAGTTGAACGTTGCGTGTCAGGTCCTATGTGATGGATGTAAATAATGTAACCACGTCAAAGGACACAATAATCTGATCAGTTCGAACAAATTTTCCCCGGATGTCCGTTAGGAATTGAGAGGCCGAACTGATGGAGGTCCTCGAGACTTCTCAGAGAAAGTTAAGATTTCGGGCCATCCATTTGGATAAATTGTAAGTGGGGCTGCCTTTCAGTACAGCGATCGGTCGAAGGGGAACGTTGGGCATGTGGATTTTGGGTAATGCATAAAATCGGGCCAGTGTCTGTTGGTTTCATCTGTCGCCATTCGTCTAGCGATATCGCTCCGTCGCGCTCGCGTCGCTTCATAAGTCAGCATGACGCGGGGTTAATCGTATTCCGTAATTGTGTGTTGAAATTTTCTCATGCTGTAGACGCCCGTGCTCTTCTCAAAAAACACTGTGAATGCACGTAATGGATAAAGCCTCCTTATCTCTACTATTTAAATGTTCTGAAGTGGATAACTGCTTGTTTCCATACTAAAAACAAACAGGGCTGCATGTACTTTTTAGTCAAAATGTTTTTGCGGATCTCCGTTTTCGAAAGTATATTCGCAGAACAGCAATACTATCTGCCAGCAGTCCAGCTCCCATTAATCAAACATTGCAGCTGAGTTCTATGTGTAAGGAGAAAATTTCTTTAAAACTACATTGTTATTACCATGCTTATTATTATCGTATATTTTTGATGTGAGCAACATGCAAATGCTAAATATTATGGTTCTTATATGCTTTTAAGTTCACGCTGGATTTCACGTCGCACTGCTTTGTTCCAATGTCCATAAGTATATCATTTAATAAGATACGAAATTCCATAAATCAGTAACAGTTGAAATGCGATGATGAAATAGTTGAACCCGTAAAAATGTCCGAAAAAGTGTCTAGGATCGCAATTACCGCCTGCATTTCGTGCGGCATAAATCCACTTACGTCTGTCATACTTCCTTCGAAATCCCTCTTCATTATTGTATTATTCAATCATACCGACATGGAACCCCTTAGGTCTGCTCACTAGGTGGCCGATTGTGTGTCCGTAGTTTCTACCATATTTAGGTTTCGCCACTTTACTAAATTTCCGGACGACAGGGAGCAGAGGATTGACCGTTACTGAAAAAAGTGCATCCAATGTAAAACGTGGGTGCAGGGGATGTCTAGATGATTTTCAGACAACGTACTATTAGCCCATGGAGTTGGTTATCCACAAAATCAATTTCTTATTCCATATGCTCACTATAAACAAGTCCCTCCACAAGTGGGACTCAAGTCAGCCAGCCGAGTACAAGTGTGTTAAGGTTTGAGTGCTAGTCTCCTGCTGATGGTCATAGAACTATTTCTGCCCACATTTCCACATGTTAACTGTTGACTTGCTTGACGCTGAAATGCTTTATCTTTTGTTAGAAAGCGGTGCATGAAAGTAGCAAAATCGTCTATCGGTCGGAAACAGGTCCCAATAAATCGTTTGCATAATGGACAATATTTAGGTATGTGGAAAAACAGAATAAATATTCAATGTACCGTTGTGTCAGATAAAAATAACAATATTCTCAAGAAAAGTGAATGCGTAAAATTCGTGTCGACAGGGATCGGGCCAAATAGGCATAGAAAGGGTCACGATATGCTGGGTGGGGTCGATTGTTTTGACTTTTAAAATAAATTTTAGATAATATTGCACGTTTTATAGCACAGATAACAGGGGCACACTCCTTGAGTAAATTAACCCGTGGAACAGTTGTAGAAGTTAACTACTTACCGTTAGCTGTTTTCGGGGATGTGGCATGGACTAGGTCACATGTTACAATTTAAGACGTTTGCCCAGCCTTTCGTCTAAGTTTCACCATCACCACTGTCCTCCTTCTCCTCCTCCTCCTCCTCCTCCTCATCATCATCATCATCATCATCAACAACACCTTCTTCCTCTTTTTCTTTTGTTTGAAAACAAAATATAATATTGGTTTCCTCCTTATGCGTTAAGAGCATGCCATTTACTGGGTAAAGTTTCGGCAGTTCGATCGAATTATTGGCCCTAAAGCAATTCATTTTGACCCAACTGTGATAAACTCGGCGTCTTGGTCGGTTCGAACCCAAGACGGCAAGGGGAGGGCTTTAGTACAGCCAACGCTCTAGCTACCGGACCTACCATGTCCCATCGGGAGACGTGAGTTTAATCACATTTGTGTCCATTTACCCGCAAGAGGCAATTAGCAATGTACTCTAATGGATGACCTATGCGAAGGGCATCCCCGAAGCCCAAGTAAAGGGTGCAGGTTAGGACTGTTATAGAAAATACTGAACCCCGTGTTAATCACTTTGAGCTGAGATTTCGGCAACTTGCCCCTACGTAGATGAGATGCTCTCGAAAAGTTTAAAACAGTCTTCGATATTATTGTTGGTGTAGCAGAAGACAGGCCCAGCGAAGACGTTCCTCTTTGGTTTCAAGCATACGAATTGCCATCCATTCCCATCTTGCCACGGGCGGCAAGATCTCTGGTCCCGAACTCAGCGCCTAGGACGCGAATCAATACAGGCTGAACTACATTTCTCTTATTCTTGCGTAAATACCACCATAAAAAAGTAGTCACCGTCACTGAACCATCACCCCCCATGATTAAGCACGTAGCGCGAGAGTCCCAATCTCACTGGCCACAGAATTCTGATGTACCACGGGACTTAACCGATAAATGTTCCATCAGACCTGACTATCGAAATGCGCCTGACAGCAGTGCGCGTTACAGTTCCCGTCAGTCAAATCAGTCGGCCCGTCTGGGCGAAGTACACGAGTGACTTGCGTCTTCAATAGAGCCATGGATCTCGTGGCCCACCGCGATCATCAGTTTTGCGACCCCGTTTTGGTCTGTTAGACGCACAAGGACTTGCATCATTTGAGTCACTTGGTATGAAGGACGGACTGCCAAGCCAGATATCACCATGCTCGATCGTGAAGTCAAACACTGTCAGAGAGATAGAGTGAGAGGGGGCAAGTATGATACACTCGCAAGATTTAAAATGTGAC
>CACRXP010000260.1:264973-291982 GCA_902702965.1 Spirometra erinaceieuropaei
GAATCCAGATGGCAGAATGCTCTTCACGTGCACCCCCTAATGCGTCTAAATATCTCACATCTGTCTGCCCTGCAAGTAATGTGACAGTTGTTCACTAAAGCAGTGCTTACCAAAATTCCTATCATTCACTGCCGAGGAAGAGATAAATCGGGAGTTCTGGGCTGTTTTAATGGGAAGTTGAATTTTGCATTAGAGCTCTGGCTGACAGCCATCGCTCTCATTCTTTTTTAATGGCGTATTTGTTCGCGGCAGCCTACGCCCTTTGACTTTGTTAAACCTCCAGTCTCCTTTTACACTTCCTTTGGTGATCCCGTGGACCAAGCGTACGGATTTTCCGCATAGAAGGAGCACTACGTTTTTCGCTGTAATGATTCCATGTCGCGAGGCGCTGTCTGCGGACTGACAGTCTGAATTCCTCCCCGTTTCCTTCAACTCACAATATTCCTCTGTGCCAAAGTCCTAGTCTTCTGCTGACCTTGCATTTTTAAACTGTCTGAAGTTCACTCGTGCGCGCATTTTCAGGCTGAATTTCGAAGGCAATTTTAACGATCCCTTGTCCTCAGGCAAGCGTCTTTTTAAGGCTGGAGGAAAGATCTGCTCCTTTTCGTGCATTCGCAAGACGCCATAAATAACTTCACCCTTTAATTAGGCTTCCCCTTTAACCTCAGGGGGGAAGCTGATACGCAGAAACTGGTAAAACGCCTCGTTATCCGGAAAAAGCCACTCGTCCCTGTTGACACTGATTTATTTGTAGCCGACGAAAGTCTGTCTTTCCTTTAACTTCGTTTCTCTAGGGTTCCAGGACTATTTTATTCCTGTATAATGATTTTTCATCAAAGTCAGTGTTTCATTTTGAAAAACACATATTGCACAGGATGTTCTGGACCTGAAGGTGCCTGCGTTCTTCTCCTCAAATCTGGTTCATCCCAATTAACTTTTATCGGGGAAATCATGGACAAAGATAGGGAGTAGGACTCACAACTGGCTTCACCTAGCCTGTGGACCGCGTCATACATTGAATGGTGGTAGAGGGGGTTTTAACGGGTATGGGCAACACGCAGAGTAGAGCGCAAGAGGACATAGAAACTAGATAAATTTCTGCCAGATGTCTTACCGTATGCTGTCATGTGGCAAAGAAAGTGGGTGCGATAATCAAATAAAAGGCAATTTTCAAAAAATAACCGACTTTTATTGAAGCGCCGCTGGTAAGCTTACATTTCGTCACGAATGGAAGAAAAGTTCAAGAAATGTCAACGATGAACAATAAATGATGTCTACAATTACACTGAATTTTGGTGTATAATTTGAAGCTGCTAGCCACGTGGGGTCCCATACCCCATCGTTATGAAATTATGATCCATTATACAGTGCGCGACCGATCTCATCAAATGTTGGCCAAAATTCTGAAATGCGTTTTCGATTAGGAAGAATTAATTAGGTGGCGTTGTACGAGAAGATGTGGACCTGGCGGTGTTACCGTGCTTCTCCTAGGATCTTGTTCATCCCAACTAGCGTTTATCAGGGAAATTATGATTCTGTATGCTTGAAAACAACTAAAGTGGCTTTCATCCGTAAAACGCCTAAAAACTCTGGTCCTTTGTCCTTCCACCCGACTACCTTTGCGTTAGCTCTCAGAAGCTTCACAGAAAGCTTTGCCCTAGGCACCATCTTAGCCCAGCCCTTCGTCCTTTCTGACCAACTGAACAAAATACACTATGTAAGACGTTGATGCCCTGCTCCCAGGAACGTAGACCAGGTATAGACTAGCGGTACGGTGAAATGACGCCAACCCTCAGGTTGCTACCCATTCGACGAGACCTGGCCACACATTCAAGTTCGATGAGGCCGAATTCCTCGCGAGAGGGGATAATCGCGTGATCCGCGAATGGCTTGAGTCATGGTTTACGGGACTTCAGCCTATCAACAAGTGCAACGAGATTCCCACTCCATATTCCGCGCTGAGGCACAGGCTGAAGAAATTAATTGATCACTCTGTAAGCCCGCAAGCCGGTGAGCCAGATGGCTGAGCAGTCACCCTGCCAGCATCCAACACGGGTGATGAGATTTCTTCAATTAACAACTTTGTCTTTGTGGTTAATAACATACTGCCATTATCATGCACCGCTGTACGGCCGCTGGTTGGGCTCGAGAGAGAGAGCCCGAAAGGCATAACGGAACGAGTGAGTTCCGTAAGAACGATCGGTGAGCACCCCCTAGCAATTAATAACTTGCATGCCGGCCATCAAGCAATTAGTGCACCAGCGGGCAGCAATCCTTGATGAAGGGGAGCAAGGTTAATAGATACAGGTATGCGGTAGCATAGCGACTTTGCACGAGTCACCCTTTTCTGCCACTGTCTCTGACGATGGGTTCAAGTGAGAATCCGAAAGGTCGGGCGAATAAAGCCCTTTTCCAGCGATTGCTTCTTCTTCTTCTGATTAACTAGGACTATTGCTCGTTCAGTTTCTCATACTACTTTTTGAGGTACTTTTCGCAGACAGGTATTTGACCTACGACTTCCTCGGATGGATTGTTTCTCTCTCTCTCTGAATTTTTCTTATCCAAGCACATAAATACAAATCTACTCAATAATTTTAGCGTCCTCCTCGGTGTGGTTCTAACCATTTCTAAGCACTTCCGACGCATATTTCAAACTCAGAGCACTGCCCGTACTGAAACCTTTCCCTTGCTTTCATGGGTCCAAATTCCGCCGACGTCGCCGAGGTTTTAACAATAGAGTTAAATGAATGACATTCACACTCGACATTTGTCCACCACTATTACTCTGGCAAGCGTACCTCACAGCGCGTTGCAGACGCACAGATTGCAGGACCACGCCCACTTGTAGTCGTGTCTGCTGATTGCATCGGGCTACCGTAATGCATACAGGCGAACATCCAGACAGAGCTGGGCTTTGCCCCCTTTCACAGCCAATGTAAATCCACCAACCCGCCGTGCTGGGACCTGACAGGTTGGGGGTGGTTTGGGTGTAAACTTCAACCGTTGTCTTCTCTCTTCATTTCTCGATTTTTTTCCCAGATTTTATAATTATATCATGTCAATGATAAGAAAAAAACGGTCACCTACAGTGCGTGACCTATCTCATGAAATGTTGGCTGAAATTCTGAAATGCGTTGTCGATTCGGAAGGATTACTCAGTCGCGGTTGTGATGCTGATTATCGTAAGGCATACTCTTATTACATTTCGGACTCGGAAGGATGTCGGCTTTTAAATGCACTTCTTTTCAATCTCCTGTAGAAAGCGTTCTCGGTAAAAAAAAAATGACTACTTAAGTAGCATGCATTTTTCCCATTGATTTTCGATAGTCTTGGAAATTCAAATACATTTTATAGAAACCACAAACAAAAATACGCTTTCTTTTAGTCACTCAATAGATAATCACGTCTTCTTTATATTTTATACTTAAGGAAGGAATATAATTAGGTTTTAAAAAAGTTTCTAATTATGAGACTTTTTAAGACCGCGATATGTCCATTCACATAGCATCGTACCTGGCCGTTTACCACTGCTCCTCATGAAATGTACAACATGGTCCGCATCCATTGCAAAATTTTATGGACGCTGTATGATATCTCTTTAATGACATTGAAAAATATGGGATTTTCTTTACGCGGAACGCATGCACCTTGTCGAGTGTAATCACTAAGCGCTAATGCAACGAATGATCAGGCTCCAAATTTTTCGGCAATTAGAAAACTTTTTTAAAACCTAATTATACTCCTTCCTTAAGTATAAAATATAAAGAAGACGTGATTCTCTGTTGATTGACTAAAAAAACATATTTTTGTTTGTGGTTTCTATAAAATATATTGGAATTTCCAAGACTATCGAAAATCTATGGGAAAAATGCACGCTACTTAAGTAGTCATTTTTTACCGAGCACGCTTTCTACAGGAGATTGAAAAGAAGTGCATTTAAAAGCCGACATCCTTCCGAGTCCGAAATGTAATAATAGTATGCCTTACGATAATCAGCATCACAACCGCGACTGAGTAATCCTTCCGAATCGACAACGCATTTCAGAATTTCAGCCAACATTTCATGAGATAGGTCACGCACTGCATGCTTTGCAACAAATGCGCATTGGTGTCGTCAAAGTGACTATGGTTTCCAGTTCAGGCAAAGGACCAGACTCGGAGGTCCAACAATGCCTGCACTTAAGAGCCCGTCAATTTACGTCAACACTATTATCCTTTGGCCCAAAAATGCTGTCTCTTGACGGGTTGAAGTCAACAGTATGGTTTATGGCCACGGTTCCTTACTCCGGGGAGCAATTGTGCTAAAAGAAGGTAACTGGCGAGATTTAGTTGTACGTGCCAGGGAAATAAATAAAAACATCTCGCAGTGGCTATTAGATGAGAGTGCTCAAGAAGTTTTAAGGTAGTCATCGGAGGAAACATGCGACAACGCAATACCTTTTTGGCAATGCCTGCAAAAGAGCATTTACTTCATTTACTATTATCATTAAATTGTAAATGTAATGTCCCCACTTAATTGTCGACGATATGGGGGTCCAAATTTGTGATTACACAAAGTTCTTAAATTTCCAGCACTTTTACTCAACCCAGATGCTCTCCCGAGTAAGTAATCCCAGTCACAAACCAGAATGTTGTAGACTAGAGCAGTCATCAGTCGCATCGATCGACGAACTCAGGTTTCCGATATACGCACGAAACGACGTCGATCGCATACTCCGCTAACTAGGTCAGGCAATGGTTACTTACGCGCGACTTAATTTACGCTGAGACGCACTTGCGCGGCGTTTACCGTACTCTGTCCTTGCCCTCCCTGATGGCCGACCGGAGGTAGGCGTGAGAAAAGAGGCTGACGGGACTAAACAGCCAGTCTAGGCGTGCGCCACACGACCTGGGTGTGCGTGAGACTTCAAATACCCCGTCTCGGCGGGAGTGCCATAAAGACCATATAAGGGAATTACTGCTGTCTAACTCTGAGTCTAGAGGGAACCAAGTAATCTTGTGCGTTGGCAGCCTCCCCAACCGAGACTTATCGTCATAGACTTAAGCGCATCATGTTTATTGCACTGAAAAAAATTACTGGTGGTGGGAATAGCAAGTCCCCAGTGTCCAGCTCATTCCACCTTTCCTTTTTCCATGCACTAATCGACTGCTTAAGACTGTTTGTCAGGCAGTGGGAGGGGGAGTGTATGACAAAGCTCAACCACTCGTTTACGCGTACCACACACAACCTGGTTTCGACTGTATTCATAAGACAGGTTTTTAACTTAGGCTGGCGGTCCACAACCTGGTAGGTGACGTTGTGCCCGCCATAATGATGCTGATAATTCGGGTCATTTGCGCGTCGCTGTTGCAATGGGTCGATCCATGCTGTTTTATTGAAGATCTTCGTCCACATACATACGGTTGAATAGGCTCGTGCGGTGACCGAATGTCCTGGGACAGTGTGGACTTGTGATACAGGGAGTTGCGTGCGTATTTGGATTTGATGGTCTCAGTGCTGCGGATTCGTCAGCAGCCGATATGAACATTCTGTGATTTGAAAGTGCTACCACAGCGGCGACAAGTTAAAACTGCGTTCTCATTCGTGGACTTTTTGTGATAGGAGATCTGAGGATGTTAAAAGAGTCCGATTCTTGACCTAAAGTCAGTTGAAACTGCAAGTTGTTGGCAACGGTATGCTGTGTAACCTCACCTCGAAACCAATAACTCCAGGCTCAAGTAATACAGGAGTAGTGATAATAGGGTTTTACGGGTGGGGCAACGCCGCTGAGGGGGAAGGAAATAAATGCAATAAAATATAGAAAGGGAATGGGCTTTCGTTGAAATTCCTTTTCTTCGCCTATATATAGCAACGAAATTTAGCATGTTACTTGAAAAAATAACCAAAACTGACACGCAATAAATAAAGCATATTTGAATAAACCGTTGCTTTCAAATCTGGGGCAGGCCAGGAACCAAAGTAACAAACAACCAATAAAAAGATCAATAGCGAGTGACAAAAAGTGTAACTGTGAAAAGTTACTAAGAGGTAACGTGATGCATATTAATGTAAGAGGAGCTATGCAATTGAACCTTAATGAAGAAGAAGAAGAGAGTCAAATAACTTATGAATGAAGGCCTGTCTGTATATTTATGATAAGGCAACATATAAATATAATATGTTAATTGATTTTCTCCTCCCAAAGTACAGACCATCGGCTCTAAGCCAAAGAAAAGTCATACAACGGCAGTTTAAACCCAGTGGGGTTACATAGCCTATCCTAACCGAGTTGTATGATATTTGTTAGATGTCTAAAATGCTAACTTCTGTTGTCCAAATTTCCCTACTTTTATTGGCTCCCTAATTTCCCCTGAGCTTCTCTGATCACTGTACTTGCTCTCACAACAACCTTTTGTATCAGTCGATCCATTCACGGTTCAGCCATTAATGGAATTATTTCTGTCTACAAGAGATTTCAGGCGACTGTTTACTTCTCTCCATCTTCTCGAAAAACCCCTTTGGAGTTTGGCATTTTATCCGCTTAGGGTGAGTAAGGGGGACAGTTTTTCCACACTGACTTGTCTAGTTGTGGTTAGGTATCTATGATACAGTTTTTACACATCTCAATTGCGCACGGTCGCTAAACCTGCGGCCAAGTAAACTGACCCCTATCCTTTGAAGAACTTGCCGCCGCAAACTGACTCTTCAGTAGACAGGGTGTGCATATCTAAGGAGAAGTAGCTTTTAAAGCAAGACTTTTTAACCGTTGGCAACAGGGATTTGACTTGGGTTTGGTAAATTCCTAGAACACAGTTGGGGAGAAGGGCGTGATGTTTTTTTCTCTCTACGCCACAAATGGGGACAAAAATGTACCTTTATACCGGGCAGCGGCGAAATCAACGCCATGGCAAGAAGCCCAGACTGGCGTCTCGGTTGGCTGCTACATCATCTCCATCTTTCACAACCGTAGGTCTGTCTAGTAATAGTAAGCCTGTTGGGAATTGCCCTGCATCTTCCTCGTCCGTTCCCATCAACCTACTTTCCGCAGATGCCGGAGGCGAGGTCAACCGCCCAGCGAATTTTAAATGAGGTCCAGCTTCGTCTATGACTTTGAACTGCCCGCTCTTTTAACCGGTCTATCTACAGTGACGCACTAGTCACAATTCAACACAACACAATTCAACACACTTCTCTAAAATGTTTGTTACAGTTATTTTTACGTCCATGGTGGACTGCATAGGAGTTAATCCTGGGAATCGTTGGCGTCTACGCTCTCCTTACCCTAGATTCCGCCTCTGTAAATTTTTCCACATAAATGACATCAAAGTCTTACGATGCGTTCAGCGTAGGTTTTTTTTCTTCTTTCAATTCTTTTTTTATTTCCTAGTCAATTTTGCAACTGACAAGATCTTTGCTGACGCCGCATCCGAAGTTGTGGCTCGCCCCTTTATTTTTGTTCTGACAGCTCCGAAGCCACTTTATTTTAATATTTGATTCTTTTTTAAGGCATGAAGGCCAAAATATTGTTTGGTAAAGCGGTGCTTTACTAAGTGGAAAATAATTTGCACTCTCTGTATACCTAAGTTTCCCTACCGGAATTGCCGCTATGCCGGAGGATCACAGATTGTCGTTGGATATTCAGACTCTTTCTGAACGAATACAGACACACCGCGTAATTGTAATAGGGTCGATATTTGCATAAAAGACAGTAACTAAGTTGGATATTCTTGATTCTGCTCAACCCGATGGTAAAAATCCGAATAAGTGACGACGTGGAAGCATGTACGACATTTGGAAGACTCGTACGATGGTTTTGCGTGTATACTAAGCTAACTCAATCCGCCTCCCATCCCTCTTTGGCCACTGAGCTGCATAGTATGACTGCACTCACCCAGATATGCCAGCAGAGATTGTTTGTAGCCCGTGCCATGCAGGTGAGTGCTCTTTAGAACAACCAGTTCTTCCTTTGACCAGTGTAGTTCGCGCCACAGTAGCCACTAAGAGCATTAACTTGTATTCTGGCGGTTTAGAGTGACAGCTGATATTTGCCTCGACTGCGGTTGTGTGAAACCTGTAATTGCACTGCAGTAGTCGTAAAAGTCACGTAACCTACAATAGGTGGACCAACTCTTTAAATGTCAACTGAAAGTCCGAAACGTGTTTTCGTTTCAAAAAGACTAATTAAGTTGGCCTGCGAAACTCATCAACCTGCAGCTTAATTCCATAAAAATTCAGTTACCTAGGGATGCCACCCTTCGAACGAACTTCCTCTAAGCTGCGTACAAAAGCTATATTCTGCAAAAAATGACTACTTAATAGCATTTATTCTCCTCACTGATTTTCTATGCGCCTAAAAGGTCAATTATATTTCATGAAAAGCATGCATAAAAATATTTATTCCTCTCTTCATTCGGTAGAAAATTACATTTTCTTCCAATTTTATACTTTAAGGAAGAATATAATTCGGTTTTCAAAAACTCTTTCAATTTCCGAAGAATTTTGAACTCGTTCTACCGTTACACTTGAAATCAGAGTACCCAAACTACAAGCTGTATATTTTCTGCCTACGGAAAACCACAAATTTCTGAACAGTAATAAACGTGGACAATATAGGATTCATAAAATAAAGCAGTCGATTTGATCCATATTGTTAACTTTACGATCCACGTTGGTAAATGCAGAGACATGACGATTTATGAACGGCCGTTTCACGGTAATTAAGAGTCCTACAATTAGAAACTTTTTAAAACTGAATTATGTCCCTCCTTTAAGCAAAAAATTTGCAAAAAAAGAAGACATAATGTTCTACCAAATGAGCAAAAGAATGAACATTTTAAGGCATGTTTTCCATGGAATCTAATTGGCTTTTTAAAGCATCAAAAATGAACGAGAAAAATTTATGCTGTTTACGTAGTCATTTTTACAAAGTGTAGTTTTTGCATGCAGCGGTAAAGAAGTTCATTCGAAACCCGGTATCCTGAGGTAACTGGAATATTATAGAATTATGTTGCAGACTGACTAGTTTAACAACCCTACTTAATTAATTTTTTTCGAAACGAAAACCATTTCGAATTTCAGTTGACATTTCATGAGTTAGCCCATCTACTATACATCGATTAACTGATGTCTAGTTAGTTAAGAAGTGATGATTAAGAAGGAAAATTGGCGAGGTTTTGTCTTGCAGCCTCACTTGATTCATACCAAGTGGATAACAAAATTGACAACCTACATAGTTATGTCTCCATCTAGGTAAGTCAAGAGGTAACTATTAGAAAGGAAAATTTACCTTATAAAAGCATAAACTTGTGTTTATGATGCAAAATTCCATTTGATACAATGTTTAGCGCCTGTTCAACAAACTACCTCTAAGCTTAGCCCGCCGAAGTGCAAATGTTTGTTTGTCTGCACAAACCCCCACTTGATCGTCCAGTTCGTCAAATGCGTCGTTTACCCTTCACACAAACTAATTACAAGTCAACGGTCTGAGACACTATGGGCGCTACGTGGATGATATATTCGTGATTTCACTCATATAAAATGACATCTCAATTCTGCTATATGACATAAATCAGGCGCGCGCATCAATAAACTTTGCGCTGGAATAAATGCGGTCTGGTTCGCTTCCCTTTCTAGAAATCTGTCTGAGTAGAAGGCCTGATGGCAGTTTCTGACGTAGCGACTATCGTAAAAAGACGTAATCCGGGCAGTAAGCCAATTTTCGGAATTTTGTACTGCTAAACTTGAAGCGTACTCGGGCGTGCCGTTGACAGCGCCGAGATTAAGAGAGAGAGAGAGAGTTTACATTTGTCGAAAGTTGCTCTCGACAGAACAGATACCCTGATCGAGTCATTGCTTATAACATGACCGAAAGACCACCAAAGCCCCCGATGTTGACGGCAGGAAAGAAAAGGTTTTTCATCGGGGTTTCGTTTCAAGAAGACGCGCAGAGTGGACTTTAAAGGGTAGGGCTGAATTATGTGCGAACGCCCCACCCAAGTAAAAAAATGGACCTGTGCATAATTCCGGAAAGGGGAAAATATTCTCGTGTCCTAACTCCAACAATAACTCTAGTATAAGACTAAAAAGATAACTTTGAATAAAGCCTTAAAGCAAATCTTTAACCTCGCTTTAAATCCGAAATTGACGAGGTTTGGTTCTGCAGCCCCGCTTCAGTAGTATTGCATAGTTAGCTTTCTAAAAAAATTAAGAGATGTGAATACGCCGAATTCACAAATATCACACATTAGTATCTTCCTTATTATTTTAATCCAGCTAGTTACTGCGACACGGGGGATGAGGGCTTATAGGCCGGTCCTGGTTACTTCATTTATCAGCTCACATGAGCTTCACTCTACGGGTTTCGGGCCTTGCTTGCGGTCTCTTCATTATTCTAATCCAGTTAGTGGCCGAGTGGACTTGCTAATGGAATTGTCCCAACGATGTGGGACTCCGTCGGTTCCATTAGAGTGGCCATACGCTGTGGACTACCACGCAGTTCCCTCCGCGGCCTTCTAGTTGTGATTGAGCCCTTCTTATCCTCTCAATGCAGCGAGTGGCTGTCGGGGAGGGGGAGTATGTACACGCCGGCCTCACTTGCTTCCTAGCACGTGCTTCGAGCTCTGCTTAGGCTCTTTTCCTCTTCCTAATTCAGCGAGTGGCAAAGTTACAGTAGGTGGGCTAACAAATGAAATGCCATGAGTTAACACAAGAAAATCCCTATAACGCGACATCCGCCCAACCTGCGTTCCCCAAAATCATACGGCAGTACAAAACGACTGTTAATAAAAAAGAAGGCATAGTTGGGGTTATAAATTAATATTTACTAACGTAAAAATAATTATTTATATCTAAAAAACTAAAATTTCAGAAAATGGCCATATTGTAACTCGCTTAAATAGGGATAACTTTAAGAGTGTAAAATGAGGGAGAACGCATAAAATGGTAAAAAGAATGAAAAGTAATAACAAATGCAAACGATCGATATTTTATTGATTGTCTACTTGCACCAATCACGGCTGTAAGTGTTTCAGGCATGGTAATGGTCAGGTTGTCTACAGTGGCTTGTTCAATGTGACTGTCAAGAATAAAATCAAGCTTTTCATGCATGGACAGCTTCAGATTCGCCTTATGCCTATGCCTTTTAATAAGTGCGAAAAGATTTTTGATGGGATTGAGATCCGGGCTGTTGGCAGGAATGAAACTCGACTGGAGCCCGCACGCGAAAAGGCTGGCTGTTGTCTTAAATGTCAGGCTACGGTTAACTGCGTTATTAGATTAATGCTTCTTTAGAACGATGAACAGGTGCATTTTCGTATAAAATCATGGTATTTAGTCGGCGTCGGTGGATTTCGTTGTAATCGAAAGCATCCCCCACAATGTTGACGAACACCTTGCTGTTGATGGTATCAGCAGTCGACCGCTCTCCGAATTTAATCGCCATCCAAACCATTCACCGTCGGCAATTCTTGAACGTTGCCGTCGGTGCAGTGCGCTCTTTTTGAAAACTTTTTTCCGCATATGACCATCTGGATCGACTTTATGAGCTTCTCTAAAAATAAGACCTCATCACAGAAGCAAATGCTCTTCCAGAATGAAGACCGGTAATCAATATGTTTCTTAGCAAATTAAAAACGTTCTCCGGTAAGTTTTATAGTTAAAAACGGCTCGGTCACGGCTTTTTGTTGATGAAGTTCAAATTCTTGCA
Organism: Spirometra erinaceieuropaei; assembly: GCA_902702965.1. Taxonomy (NCBI): domain Eukaryota; kingdom Metazoa; phylum Platyhelminthes; class Cestoda; order Diphyllobothriidea; family Diphyllobothriidae; genus Spirometra; species Spirometra erinaceieuropaei. Next base: position 276,658 of record CACRXP010000260.1, read on the forward strand.
TCATTTTCTAAATTATGTCCAGAGAGAACATTTGCAGATATTCCCCGTGAATGGTCTTAATGAGCATATGATGATAGGTTTTTGGTGTACGACGAATAAAACCGTCGTCTTGCTTTATTGTGGGCCATTTTGGTCCACCGTGCTTATTTCTGGGTACGGTTCTATCACTGAGAATTCGCCAGAGAGTAACTTTACTAATATAAAAAATACTTGTAAAGACTCACGCGACAAACTTTCCGCGGCGAATTTCCTTATACTTTCATAGTCGGCTGCTGAAAGATATTGTCTGGACATCTTTATCGCACAATGCGACAAAGAAAAGTAGCAGCATGTCGCTCGCACTCAATACATATCTGTTTACGCGTATTGGTTCTCGATGTGGTAAAACAAACTACTGAATAACAAAATTGTTATTTAATTTTACGGCACGAAACGCCATAAATTAAAAAACATTTATGGTCGTGTTTGGCCCATTTTCTTAAATGCAATAAAAGTTTTCAAGCTTGCCCTCGCCTGATTTTCTTTGGAGCAAAATCGAATTTTCCGTTTCCAAACGGGATCTATGTCTTACCTTCCCATTTTATATTGGTGTTTGCTTATAGTACAATGCACGTAAACACAAAGTTTTGATCAGCAAATTTCCACAGCGTAGGAAATTATCTAAATAGCAAGAAAGTTCGGATTTAGCATAAATATGACCTCTCTTACTTCCCTATGACGGACTTGAAATAATTATTTTTTCATTAAACGTCTTTCTGTGTCATAATTCACTTTTATAAACACAAATAAGAACAGAGAATGCGTAATATACTTCTCGTCCAAATTTTGAACATGAAATTTTATGGGGTAGGCCACCTACGATAGTCTGAGCCAAATCCATGCGTACCGTGCAAATAGTTTGAAACAATGGCCTTTGAAGACGTTCATTACTTATTTTTTTGATTAGAGATTAGTAAGAGATGCGTTCGGCGTTAAATACCTGGAACATGACCTTTTAGAATCGGCCCGAAATTTCAGTAAGTCTTTGAGTCGAAAGCAAACAAGACATATCCACATAATGCCGATTCACAAATAGGTAGTAGCATAATGTTATATGACAATAGCTGAAGCCGTACTCGAATCATATATTCACTGAGCGATCTCATGAAATGCTTACCGAATTTCTGAAATGAGTTTTTGGGACAGGAGGGATTACTTAGATGGGGTAGTAACATTAAGAAGTTTGCAGCTTCATCCTCTAATATTCCAGATTAGACATGATGTTGACTTTTGAATGAACTTTTTCTTCACCTTCCGTAGAAATTACAGACGGCAAACAGTCAGTACTAAATTAGTATACGCACTTCACATTGATTTTCTGTGGCCTTACAAATTCAAATATTTTTCTACAGAAAATATGCACCAAAATATGTTTTCCTTTGCTCATTTGGTAGCAGATCACATTATCTTCACTGCTTATTCACGAAGGCGAGAGAATGTTTTCAGGAGGCTGCGCGAAAAGTACTTTCCACATTTTGGTGTTCATCAGTGAAGACAATTTCCCCTCCTCTAGCTAAAAGCCGAATTAGAAATCGTCCAATCAGAGGTCAAGGAGGTCAGCAACTCGACTTTGACAATCTTATTTATTGTTAACAGCAGTGAAAAGTACGTTTGCTTCTAGTCCACCAAGCCATAAGGCAGCAATTATTTTCCGCTCCATGGCAGAGAATGTGCTGGATTCGAAAATGTACAAGCCACAAAACTCTTATCCTGAAGCGCAAGCAAAGGCACGACAGACATTTCAATGTCCAATCCGGTGTTTCGTCATATGGGAAATCAACGCACACCACTGGCTAAGGGAATTTCTATAATTCCCTAAGCCACATTTGCTCTTGGCCGAATTTTCTATTCCGAAATTGTTATCAATACCCGAAAGGGAATAATCACTCCGCGTCGGATATTGCACAAATGTGCATGACAGGTTTGCTTTGCAATTTATCGGAACATCTTAGACTCTACTGGACATAACAATAAATGTCTTAAAGAGAGAATATCAAACCTCACCCAAATTTATTTGACGGTTCAACTCCGCACCGCGGCAAATTTACTTCTCCCTCCTAGAGAGAAATCAGCGAATGCAATCTCAGACCGGCAATACCCCCATCTATATCGTCGAAAGGTCCCATTAGCAATGCATTTAGATATAAAAGATACCAAAGAGCATAAGACTTACGTATTGAAAGCCTTGAAACAACGACCGAGAGTTTCCGGCATGCTTTAGAGAAAAATCCCGCATGAGACAGCAAAACGAAATTTGTGGGGGCCAGCAGTCGCTGTTCCCATCGCCTTCCGACAACGTAATGACATTTAAATGAACGTTTTATAAAACTTTCGGGTAGATTACGGGCAAAAAACCCACTTAATTTGTGTGTTCTTTTTCATGAATGTCCACTGCGTGTATAAGTTCAGTTTTTGTGAACAGAGGGGTCGCACGCGAAATATATACCTGTTTCTCAATTCGCTTAGCAGATCAAGGGTTTTTGATTTATGTACTTAGAAGGATAGAGTATTTCAATTTTTTAAATTGTTGATGTTCCCGCAGGATTATTCTGCGAGCGTATCATTTCATCTTTCATAAATGCCAAACATTAGACCTGTCGTGCTATCTACACTAAGTGCATTATTGTATGGGCCATGAGATTTATTTTCAGCGTGAACGAAACTGCTACGACGGAAAGACCATGCACTTTTGAAAAGCCTAGACATCCGTGAAAAAGTCGGGTGTGTTTCAACATGGACAAGCACTAGCAGCTCCCATCGGCGTAAGCGCAATACGACTGCTAAATTGTCCACGAAAGCTAGCCGTGAAAGTGGACGGACAGGGTGTATGACACATTTTGCACTTCACAAACGGTGGTGTCCACCGTGTGTCCCAACACGTGGCGTTCAATTTTGGGCATGAGGCATTTTATGGTGATAGTAGACTTGCATGACACCTACCGCACTCACTCTTTCCTCATTCACTCGGGCTTGGCGAAAAGACAAAGTCAGGACAAACGGAGGCGGTCTCGGACACAGTGACTTGCTAAGCGAAAATGCATACCCACGCGCGACACCAACGATCTGGTCTCCGACAATGAGTCCTGGTTTTGCAGAAAAGTCCAGCGATTGGGTCTCACCTAAGGGATAGTTCCGCACCGTTCAGAAAACATAGTTGGGTTTGGTTTTACTTTCTGAGAGAACCCAGCTACCCAGGCAGTTGACAGCCCTCCAAGATAGGAGATTAGGGAGCCAACATATGTGTCTCTCCTGAACTATCAACCGATTAAGTGCTTAGTTTGATGAATTAAAGCAAAACATTCAGGGCGAGTACAGTTTCTTTTATAGACGTATATAAGGACAGTACGCATAGTCTCCAACAAGATCCTTGTTATTACAATTTTCGTTATACGGGTTACCATGCGCCATTATTAAACGTGGCGCTACGCCATTATTCGGTGTGAGTACGCATCCGTTATCGACATCCACGAATTTTAGCGCGTCTTACTAGATCCAAGACCGTGAGATGTATTAGGATGTGGAGTACGCTGTATGGGATTAATTCCCCCTAGTCGACCTCACTATTTCCTCGCTCATGCACTAATCGACTGTCCAAGCCGGTCGGCCATCTGCCGGTGAGATTGGGTGCAGTCAGTGGGGAGGCGGGAAACCCACGCCCAGACGTGGCATTTGTAGGAGAATGCGCGGACTCTGAGCGGCCTGGTTTACGAGCGTCATGCTCCTACCTGGCCCCAGCTTTTATCCAGCGCAGTAAAAGCGCAGTCCTTTTTGAGGGTTCTGGGCAGCTCCTGCATCACCCTGACGGTTGGTGCATGCGGAAAGCGCAGTCGGAGCCCTATAAATGATCGAGTGGGTGTTTGACATTCGCGCACCTTGCACCTGCCCTGCTGCACAGTTATGACCTCGATCCACTTGATCACTCGATATAGGCGCCTCTCCAAGTCTTGCAGGACTGTGAACCGGCTTTAAAGGCCCCTCGCCGATCCAGTTTGACGGCTGCCAGTTGTCTTGACCACCCCAAACAGCCATCTGGAGACCCGGGCGGCAAAACACGGTGGACGAATTCAGCAACACTTCGCACGCAGCAGCGACCTCCCTACCCCGTACACTGCTGGCTGCGTGGTGGGTTCATCAAGCTTTTGTGATGAATGACTGTGTATGCTGTTGGTTCAGAAATACAGGGTTAAAATAGAACTTTCATCCAACGGTTGCCGCCCCTCATTCGCATGTTGTGTTTACCTAATGATACGTCATGGGAAAATAATATGCAGTAGTCTATTGTCCATGACCGCTATTGATTCGCATTTGGGTTTCTATTATGATCGTATAATTATAAACAAGCTAAAAAGAGGGAGGACCTTATTTAAATAATGATTGGATTCTCCATGTGTGCCCTCTCGATCCAAAAGCGACACTTTTAAATATTTTTTCATACGCTCATTTCAGTCCAGATATGACGACAGGTTTCAATGGAGGACGGGAAGAAGGAAGAAGAAGAAAAAAAGAGGAAGATGGTACCGAGGATTCGCGATTGCGGTCCGTGGTAGTTTTCGGTGTACGGGGGAAAAGGCAAAGCTGGACAAAGAGGCAGCAGATGATATATTTCGGGCTCTGTAGTTCGTACGAAGATGTCCTACAAGGCCGATTGGTGCCCAGAACGTCCGATGGCAGTGTGGGCAAGTCAAGGCTGGTTGAGCGTTGGCGTTGCGAGGTCGACGCAGCTAGTATTTGTGAGCCTCGCGTTTGGCTTTGGCAGAGGTGATGCCGATGGTTTCCTAGATGGCTGCGTCTGTTTTAATCGTCCTCCTACGGGTCGATCAGTCTCAGGCCATGTCTTCCCAGTTGGCTGGGGTAATCAGCAGACGCTTCAAGGAAGTCTTCATGGTGTCCTTGTAACGGCGGACTTGGCCTCCTTGTCGACGGGAGCCCGCGGCGCCATCTCCAGAGAAGAGTCGTTTGGGCAGCTGCTCGTCGTCCATCCACACGAGCTGGCCGCCCCAACGTTGTTGCAGCATGGCATAGATTTTGTGGATTCTCGTCCGCTCCGGTACATCCGTGTCCGAGATCCGCTCCTAACATCTCAGCCTCGGTATCTGTCGAAAACAGCAGAGGTTGAAATGAATGAGCCCTCGCGCGAGCTTCTTGTAGACCTTCCAGGTCTCGGCTGCATACAGCAGCGTCGGCAGAATTACCGCACTGTACATCTTCAGTTTAATGTTGAGGTGGAGACCGTGGCGATTCCAGACGGCCGAATGCTTGGCTGGCTTTGGCGATCCGGTGGGCCACTTCATCGTCAATCTTGGCGGTTCAGGAGAGGGTGCTGCTCAGGCACAGTGAGTGACCGATCTCATGAAATGTTGGTTGAACTTCTGAAATGTGTTTTCGATCAGGAAGGAGTACCTAGGCGCGGTTGTAATACTGATTATCCTGCGGCCTAATCCCATAATATTTCGGACTCAGCAGGATGTCAGCTCTTGATTACACTGCATTTCAAACCCCTGTAGAAACGGTATTCGGAAAAAAATGACTACTCATGTAGATTGCATTTTTCCTATTGATGTTCGATCGTCCGGCAAATCCAAATACATTTTAAAGAAACCCGAACAAAATTATTCCTTCTTTCAGTCGTTTGATCAAGAACCATGCTGTCTTTACATTTAATATTCGAAGAAGGAGTATAATTACGTTTTAAAAAAAGTTTTCAAATTGCCGAATAATTTGGTGACTGATTAGTCGTTGCATGAGCGCTTAGTGATTGCAGTCTACAAAGTGCATGCGCTCAGCGCAAAGAAAATCGCATCTTCCTCTATTCCTTCAAAAAGATGTCATATAGATTCCAGCAAATTTTGCAATGAATGCGGACTATGTTGTACCTTTCATGAGGAGCTGTGGTAAAAGGACAGGTGCGATGCTATATGAATGGACGTCGCGCTGTCTTAAAAAATCTTGTAGTTAGAAACTTTTTAAAACCTAATCATACTCTTTCTTCGAGTATAAACTATAAAGATAACATATTTTTCTAGCAAACGACTGAAAGAAAGCATATTTTTGTTCGTGGTTTCAATAAACTATATTTGAATTTGCTAGACCATCGAAAATCAATATGGAAAATGCATGCTACTTAAGTAGTCATTTTTTACCGAGTACGGTTTCTACAGGAGATTGAAAAGCAGTGCATTCAAAAGCTGACATCATGTTCAGTCCGAAGTATCATAAGATTGTGTCGCAAGATAATCAATATTACAAGCGAGTCTAAGTAATTCTTCCTAATTGATAACTAATTTCAGAATTTCAGCCAGCGTTTCATGAGATCGGTCACTGACTGTAGTAGAAGTTCTCCACCGCTTGCAGTTGGGCGCCGTTCACGTTAATTCGGGGTGGAGCATAGGCAGCGCCAGGTGGCGGTTGATGCATAACCATCTTCTCCGTGTTTATCATCGGGCCGAAGTTGTCGCAGGCGGCGGCGAAGAGGTCCACGCTCCTTTGCATGTTCCGAGGAGGCGTTGAGGGCGCAGTCTTCGGCGAAGAGAAGTTTATGAACGGCCGTTGTGGATGCACGTGACCGGAAATGCATCCTCCGGTAGTTGAGGAGTTAGTCATCTGTCTTGAAGATCCCATGGCTTTCGTCACGGTAGCCGTCCATTGACATCGAAGGAAGCATGAGACTGGAGGGGGTAGGCTCGAGGACCTACATGGAACTGCGAATTAATACGAACATGGGTATGTCCGGGAGGCGATTTAACTCTGCAGGCTGCCTTGTCACTCGTATGGATACAGCGATAGCGAACTGGCAGACAAACGCCGTGCTTTTACGATGGGAATGAAGGACATGAGGTCACAACTCACCAGACCTTACTTTCCCAAATCCCAGCGCACGGCGAACTTTAAATCCGATGCCATTAGTGTTTGGCATGTCCTAAGCCCGCCGGGGATAAAACCTAGATCATAACTTGACCCCGCGTCACTAAAATCAAATACCCTGCTTAACGCGCTATTGACTGTTCTTCCAGCGGTTGCCAAAAAAGCAGATTTTCAAGAAAATACTGAATTCTAAAAGGCCTAATTTTTAATGCTGACGAAATCCAAAGCGGAAAATAGTTTTCAGGATGTCTAGGTTAAAAGCCGTCATGGTCATCAAAAAGATGCCCTTGTATGTATTCGTTCATTCCCGAGTCCACTACAATGACGCTGCTGTCGTTCGTCTGTGTTTCATCCGTGAAGGGGTGCTGCAGGCCAGGTTCTGGTTGATTTGCTGTTTTTATATCACGTATATATTTTAATTATTACTAAACGATCTACGGTTGACTTGTATAATTAATTAGTTTATGCTGTCACAGAGGGTGTTACGTATAAGTGAACTTGGGGTAATAGAGATCCAGATATAAAAGCGTTTGGAACCATGCGGCCTTTACACAAAGATTGACTTTTTCTAGGCGTAAAACTCAACAAAACAACCTAAGACGATGTGAAGGAACTCATTGAAGTCCTAACTAAAACAAAAATGCTAAAATGGAAATTGATTTGTATGCGGTCGTGCCAAAAGGGCTAAAATATTCTTTCAATACTCAAAACGGTGGAAGTAAATTGATGCATGTATCGCATTGACGCAAATTCAAGGAATTCAGCAAATTCTGGTTGATTCAGAATACCAAACGTCCTCACTGCTATGAAGATATATTACTTTCGGTCAGGAAATAGTGGCCCAGTAAAGTACTAAGCCATAATAACGACAAGAATCAAGTCTATATACAGTAAATTACTACATCGAATAAACGAACTTCTCGAATCACGTAATGCACCTAATTCGAGTACTTCCGAGTGTGCGTTTCCCTCAAAAGTATGTTGTAATAGTTTAGAAACGTTCTAAATGACATTGATTTTCGGTCAGAAAATTCTAAAAGGTATGCTGATGGAGGGTTGTAAAAAGACCAACATTTCCTTAACCTCCATTGACTGTGTTAGCTCAATAAATAAAACAGTTTCCAAAATATTATTGGATTTACTGTTAAAAGTCACGCGTTAACTTCTTTAGACCATATTTTTTTCAATAATTATGTGCACGTTGGCTTGTAAGTTTGTATTCCAAGTGCCTTCTTGGATAAATGTGTCTTACTGAAGTACCGTTCTAGTACCCAAGCACATTCGCAACAAATGCTACCGCTGTAGACCAAGTCCACGTCCTTTAAGCTGACATTGGGAATATTTAATCAAATGGACATGCACATTGTCTTATAGCTTTGAAATCAAGGGTCCTCAGAGCACACATAATACCGAGTGACGACCAGGAATTGATAATCTGGCAGAATTACGCTGCATCAACCGCACACTCACCTCTTCTATTCACCTTGCTCCAACGTTAACGCAAATTTTCAGACAAATGGAGGTGGGCGCGGATACAGTGTCTGGTGGATCTGCACACGCCGTCTACGAATGCCATAAATGACTCGGTCTCCACTATAGAAGTGCCATTCTACAACACTTCCGACTCGGATCTTCTGTAGAACAGAGTGCCGTCATGATCTTGCTAGGAAGTAGCCACTGCAGACTGACTTAAATTTCCGGGGAAGGCCGAGTTATCCCGTCAGTAGACAGTCATTTAGTTCGCAATCCTAAACGCATGAAATGTCAACCGAAATTCCGAAATGCGTTTTCGTCTCGAAAGGATTTATTAAGTAGGGTTGTAAAACTAGTCAACCTGTAACATAATTCCATAATATTACAGCTACCTCAGGATGGCAGCTTTTGAATGAACTTCCTTCCGGCTGCATGCAAAAACTACATTCTGTAAAAAATGACTACTTATTTAACATGCATTTTTCTCATTGCTTTTCGCTGCCCCTAAAAATCCATAAGCATATTCATTCTTCTGCTCATCGAGTAGATAATTACGTCTTTCAATAATGTACTGGAGGGAAGGGTATAATTTGCTTCTCAAAAACTTTTCCACTTCCCGAATAATTTTGAACCCGCTGTACCGTTACACTTAGTTCAGTGTTTCCAGACTATTAGCCGTATATTTTCCGTGTACGGAAAACCACACATTTCTCTACGATAATAAAGGAAGACCATATAGGCTTCATAAATCTAGCAGTCGATTTGATTCATATTGTTGACTTTACAAGCCACTTTGGTAAATGCAGAGACATGACGATTTGGAAACGGCCATTTCACGGTATTTAAAAGTCCCACAATTAGAAAGTTTTTTCAAACCAAATTATGTCCCTCTTTTGGGTATAGAATTAAAAGAAGACTTGGTTTTCTACCGAATGAGAGAAAGAATATTTTGTCATGCTTTCCATGAAATAAAATTGGATTTTTAGGGGCATCGAAAATCAATGAAAAAAATGCATGCTACCTAAGCAGACATTTTTACAGAGTCAGGTTTTTGCATGCAGCCGGAAGAAAGTTCATCCTAAAGCTGCCATCCTGAGGTAACTGTAATATTATGGAATTGTGTTGCAAGCTGACTAGTTTTACAACCCCACTTATTTAATCTTTTCGAGACGAAGACGCATTTCGGAACTTCGGTTGACATTTCGTGAGTTAGCCCACCTACTGTATATGATTGTGTCAGAGTTGTTAGACCGAGGAAAGCCCTGACTTTCCATGTCAGTAGATTTTCAAGTATCGACCTTACTCTCTCTCTCTCTCTCTTAGGCACCTTACATGCGGTGATTTTCGCTGATTAATGACGTTCCTCTTATGACAGTTTGCCAGACCGAGGTCTTCCCAGTTGCTTGATTGGGTTGCTAAATGTGCCTTTAAAACGGTGTCTTTGTCCGCCTTTTCTGCGCATTTTCCAATAGCCGTCATAACTGAATGGTAACTTAGCAGACTTGTGTCCACTGACTTCACGACGTCACCACTCCATTAAAGTAGAGACTGCCTTAACGTGATGTAGATAATGCTAAAGCCGGTTATTTGCGGAAAGTTGCTGTAGGAGCTATCTTCCTACCACCCCCAGAAATAGATGAGATAGCAACAATTAAGATACTTTATCCGGTTTTCGTAAGTCGTTCACGTAGTTGCTCCAAATAACAAGGATTTCAGGAGGAAAACTCGGCAAATGACTCCTTTTTCAAGGTCCTCTCACACATGTGACACGCGAACCTCCCTGGCGCATGTGATGAGGGCCAGATTGTGCACGGTGCGCGTGTACGACTATTTAGTTACGCCGACCACGGCGCTCGAGTCGACTCCCGGTCGTCTTGACATTGTTTTGCCATCGAAAGCACGTGAGTGAAGGAATAGCATGTGTGGTAGAATAAAAGGCTTGTAAGAGTGTGCTGTGCCAGTATTAGCAAATCATGGCCCTCACGGACTGGTATGAACAGGTGGTTCTCCGACACCTGGTTCTCTGCCGGTAGATGCGTTTGCGCTCCCCCAGGTACACAGGGGGTGAGCATGGTTGCCCAGTCATCATCGTCGCTCTGGCCCCTGTTGGGTGTTATTGTTGTTGCTGTTGGCGAAAAATCCTAGTCCTTTGCTGTGTGAGCCAGGGGTGTGGTGGTACACCCAGACACAGGTTCATTCACCGCGCAATCTACCAGCGCCCTCCCCCCACCTCTGCTCCTCTTGACACCGAGTTCAGGTGGGGAGTGGAGAAGAGGGAGTGCAGTAGATTCAGTGCAAGTCCACAATCACTATAAACCAATTCACACGCAAGTCACCGTCCCTGCTCCGCCTTGCCGTGGAACACACGGTGGACATCGTCGAGACCGACGGTCAAACTCTCGTGCGGTAGAAGCTGCGCAAGTCTGCCCCGGTGTAACCTAATTCACAAGCACGTTACAATTTTGTACCCACCATGATGTGAGTGAACGCCATCGTTCACGACATACAAACGACAGGGTCGCAATGGTTGTTGGTCTGTTAGAAAATATAGCTATTATTTGACAGAGGCCTTCATGCTGTTCTCATACAGTCGTGCCAACGGCTACAGCGGAATCCACGACCACGAGGGAGCGAACCGTGAGAACCAACGTGAATCGTGACGGCAGTGCCAAACGAGACAGACTTCTACTTGTCAAACGTAGTGAGGCGACCCCGCGACCCCGCAAATTTATTCTCTGAGACAATGCTACTCAAATGAATCAAGTACTGTTTTAATCGCGAATATTTTCATTGTTCGTGTACAGTTATTTTTAAAGCGTTGACATGTAATCAATGGGGTTTTTAAAGGCTTCGCCTATTATCCTTACCATATAAACTGAAATAAACTGAGGCGTTCGTTGACAACGTCGCGAGGCTACTTCCATAACGTTGTGTTTGGTTGAGAAGCTAGTCACTGGTCCTCAGATATATCACAAAGTGAGATGCGCGACATGAGGGAGACTGAACTAAGGACTGCAAACAAAACCTTCCTACGGATTGCGTAGGATAATGGACAAAAGGCTTATATACACAGGCCAGTGAAAGTCAGCGGCAGTTTGTTCACCCTCACAAACCGAAGAAGGAGGCGCATGTTGAGTGATGCTGGGGAGAGTTTGCAAGTCCAGAAAAGTTCGCGAACAGCATACGGCGTCCTCTGCGTTGAGTGACCGTAGAGATGGAGCAGGTGAAGAAGTAAAGGGAGGGAAAGGCGCCAGTAACGATACTTCAAAAGTAGTCTGTTATGGTGGTATCGATGCCATTCGGGCTTCAGCCCTTTTCGTCATCCCACATTAACTATGAAAAACAGCCGCTTAAATTTTCCGGGTGCCAGTCGGCATCAAGAAATTTTGTAGAAGGCATCTCCCCAGACTGTCGAGCAGCGAATCCGAACATCAACTTAGGACGAAGCAGGCAAGATCCGACATGATAATTGATCAGATGACACATAGGAGGAGGACTGATGTTTCGGCCAGTATTCAGGATCCACTTAGACGCAAAGGACGGTTACCAACTTACAGCTAAATAACTTGGGCATTTAATTTGCCTGCCGGGGAGAAGACTCTGATTCTTTGCCGATTTGGAATCGAAGATCTAAGTGGGGTTAACTGGGGTTTTAGCCTGAGTGAAAAGGGCCTTCACGATGATGGGAGGGGCGAAAAGATAGTGACACAACGGCGTAGAAGAGTTTGGTCCACCGTTTTTTGCCCCCATATTCAGCGGTCGAATGGCCTTCGACCACCAGCTGAACGGACCAACGCTGATCAGCTGGTACAAACAGTCTTTGTACAGCGGCAATTGGTCCGTAACGTGCAGTTGGCTCTGGCAATGGAACTAGGGATGACGATGTGTGACTGCTGTCGCGACAATAAATCATTCTCTGTGGACAAATGAGGTTCGCTTGTGTCCGGTCTTCAAGTTCCCTGCATACGCCAGGCCTAAAGAACCGGTTCGCAACCAGTTCCATCGGAAGCTGAAAAGATTGTGAAGGGAAGCAAAAGCAATCTGACTGGAAAAGGGGAGCACCAAGGAATGATAGAATGAAGTGGAAAAATCAGACAAAAGTGTGCCGTTGCCACTGGTATGTAGGAAGTCTTAGATCTGGATGCCCGTGTCAACCTCTTCACGCAGAAGTTGGGGCGTGTCCCTCTGCAGAAATAGCAATAAATCAAGAAGCGAGGAAAACGTGGTCGTCGGTGATCGAGCAGTTGCACAATGTGCCCGCCCCCTTATTCCATGCATTTTTGACATGATGAATGTCAGAGATGAAATGATAAGTAGAATCCAATCAATGTAGGCAAGTAACCTCATTCGTGTCCGACTGAAACTGCAATACAAAAGCAAACACTTTGTAATTGGCGAAGTTCGTGAAATTTTGAACCTGCAAGGGGGAATCATCAATTATTCTTGACAATACCGAAGGTAAACAGATTGTGTTCAAATACTCTACAGAGCCATTCGACAAGAAGCAGCAGCTTATTAAAGGAATCTATAGGAATTAATTAAATGTGCCGTACCGCGTCATCCACAGCGATAGAATCACCGCCTGTGTGAGGGGCGTGTGTGTCTACGCCAAATAACACAATAACCTCTAGTCAACCAGGTGGATTCTAATCTTCTAAAATGCAGGATATTTAAATTAAAGTAGCGAATATTCTTGAGGAAACAAAGCGATGCTGGTCAGTGGGAAAATAGCACTTTCTGTGCTAGGCAGGACTCACAGTAGGAATTTAACGAGACTCAAACACCGTGGTAGGTGACCGTTTAGTGTAGACGAATGAAAGTCATTCGGTGGCTTTCACATGTTATGTAAGAGAATAAGCACCCTTGGAGCTGATGGGCCAGTCTAGAACTTTAGGAGAACATTAGCGATGATCCCAAGCCATAGGAAACAAGGAAGGAGCAACGCAAAATGTTCCCTGTACTACTGAGAACCAGAGTTATTCGAATAAGCCTCGTCAACATAATAGGAAACAGTGATCAAAAGACGTTTTACAGGATCTGTAAAACGCCGGAACGTTTATCCAGTTTATTTGGTAGGGATAATAGGCAAAGCCCTTGAAAGCCCTACGGGTTACATGCCGGTCCGTTAAAAGCGACCGTACACGAATGATGGGACCTGTCACTATTAAAATAGTACTGGCGTGATTTAAGTAACAGTTATTAACAAAGTAAACTTCCTGGGGCGCGTGGGGTATTTAGCTCAGGTTCAGACTGTGGATAGAAAAGAGTGGACACAAATTATCACCCAAGCGTTTACTAAAGAAATGTAGCGACGTCGCCCCATGACTAACTGAGGGACATCATTCCACTCCTCAAATACCCTTGCGTAAAAAATTTCCGGCAGAGTTTCAGCCTGGATATTTTCCAGCGTAGCTTCACCGATTGTCCACCACTAGTATTTGTCACGCTTTCAAGTGCAGTAAATGATTGATATCAAAGCGAGAGAACATGGGTTTCCAAGCAGAGTATCAGCGTGATGATCCATTTATGGTTCACAAAGGTACTGCCTGGTACACTCTAAATCGATTTAATTATGTCCGGGTCCGGCCATCCACGGGGCGCCGGTTACTAGTATGAACTTTTTGAACTTTATGAGATGGGCATATTAAGTGTCTGTTAGGCTGTTGGAAAACCCCGAATGGTAGCGAGAGCAGTAGCTAATACAAAGCTCCAGGACTAAAAGCATCTCAGGATGCAGACTGCCAGAAGTTAGGTAAATCCGATGTGTAATTCAGGAAATGCTGACAGTTCTCTGGAATAGCTTGACGTTGAGGCAGGGGCGACTGGTGTATTTGGGATGGACGATGCTAAACTGACCATTGAGTATGAACAAAAATGTTCTGCCACTGATATTGTTGTAAATATGAAATCCTCGACGGGGCTCGGATTTCATAAAGGTCGACCAAAATTATTCGCCGCTAGTTAGCCTTTCCAGTGCGAACTTAAAGGGACATAGTGTGATCTCACCACTCCCGTAGTTTCAGAGAATTAACAGGAAGGGCAGCCAGAATTGGACAAGGGCCAGCAAACGTCCGTAACTTGCGAGCAGACATGGCCGACGATAGATGGTTATCGACCTTTTTAAATAAATCAGGTCAGAGGAGGAGGCAGAGGGCCAAGAAAACTGGAGACATGTTGGAACTAGCAGATACACCTCCACCTGGTGATGAGGCATTTGGTTCTGTCGGCCGAAAGCCACAAATTTTATGTTAGGGCGGTAAGACTCTTCAGAAACAGGAGTGTTTTTCAGTTCCGCGTAGCGCTGCAGCCTCTGTGAGACGTCTAGAGGCTTACAATTTCTACAACATTCACTATTTCAAGGGTTCTCTTAGCTGCACCGAAGAGAGTAGGCAAAGAAAGTAAAGAATAGGTGGACTGTCATGCACCATTTCTAGTTGATGGTTGTCCTAACCACAACACGTCTGCGAGAATTTCATTAGTATAATTCAATGAATGCAGTTAAGAACACTTTTAAATAATATCTAATCCGGATCCGCGGCGCTTGTCGCACCCGTTATAGTCTCCGACTCGAGTCGTCAATGCAACAGCAGCTGCAAGGAGACCGAGTTGAGACATACACTTCACACTTGCGCAGAAGGTGTCGATTGGATGCTTCTGGGGCTTGATGTTGGTGTCTGATGAGCTGTTAGTGAGGGAGAATGTCGTGGTGTGGTGCAGCCGGCGGTTGTCTAGCGCATGTGGCCAAATATGTCCATGCGGTGCAGGAATGTGCGAGGGCAGTGTGGTTAGTGGAGACCGATGCGTCGTGTGTAGAGTGGTGCTCCAGGCGCTCGTTCATTAGTCGCCGTGCGATGGATCCGCAAGTGACCAATCAGGCCGATGCGTGAGTGGTAGTGTGGGGACAGTGTGGACACGAGAAGTCTGTGCTGCCGGTGTCAGCTACGGATATGGT
>CACRXP010000260.1:294766-315875 GCA_902702965.1 Spirometra erinaceieuropaei
AGGAGGAGGAGGAGGAGGAGGGAACCCGTGGTTCAGGATGGCGGTCAGAGTTTGCTGACGCATAGAGGACGAGGAAGAGGTAGACGGAGGGACAACGGTTCGTGCAGTCCGAGTGGTGCAGTTGATCCGAAGGTGCCAACAAACCAATTGGCGCCCCAAATGTCCATTAACACCGTGGACACGTTGGAGGCGGTTGTGCGTTGGCATTGCGAGGTGGGCGCAGTTTAACTTTTCATGCTTTGCGTTTGGCATTTGCGGCGGCAGTGCGGTTGGCTTCGTAGATTACAGCGCCTGTCTTTACTGTCCTTCTAAAGGTCGGTCGGTCTCGAATGAGGTCTTCCCAATTGAGCGGGTATATTTGCAGACACTTCAGCAAGGAATTCAGAGTATCCTTGCATCGACAGAGTTGGACTCCTTTGCTGCGGGAGACCGTGCGACGTCTCCATAGGGCTGCGCTGTTTCCGCGTTATGTCAAAAGTGCTATCTTTTATGCGTGTGGTGGCACACCACAGACACTAACCTTCGCGTAGCATTAGCCACTGCACCCAACTGCATTCGTGTTGGTTGACAGGCCTGTATAGTCTTCTGGCGAGGGAGGTTGACACAGGCGAATTCATCCCCATGCCACTTCAGTGCATTTCCTGCCGTAATCCGTCTGACACGCCTGAACCTATCCTGACGTGCTGAAATTCGTGACTTGAGAAGCTGCCAACTGATGGAATAACTCGGACGCTCTGAGAGTATGCAGCGACACATTATGTACGGGAACTCCATGGCCTACTTGCCCAATGCGGAATAGGAGCCGCCGCTGTAGCAGGCAGATGCGCGCACCGAGAACTAGCTCTTGAGTGGCACGCGCAGACCGATTGTTAAGCTTTGTCAGGCACTGCGTCTGCGTCCATCCCAAGCCCACTTGGCAGTATCTTGCCATAAGTGGAAGATGGGAGAGGGAACAGATAGTGTTGTAGATTATCAAATCCTCGTTGACACCGAGGACACGTTGGAAGCGGTTGTGCGTCAGCTTTACGGAGTGGGCGCAGCTGTGGTTTGCGTGCTTCGCGTTTCACTTTCGCGACGGCGATGCGGTTGGCTTCATGGATCGCAGCATCCGTCTTCACTGTCCTCTTCCAGGTCGGCCGGTCGAGTGCGAGCTCCTCCCAGTTGATCGGGTTGATTTGCTGACGCTGCAGGGAAGACTTCAGAGTATCCTTGTATCGGCGAATTTAGCCTCCTTGGCGGCGAGAACCCGTCTTGACGTCTCCGTAGAAGATTCGTTTGGGTAGCCGCTCGTCGCCCATCCGCACGAGATGGCCACTCTAACGCAATAGCAGTTGTCTCAGCATGTCGTGGATGCTGAGGAATCCCGTCCTCTCCAGAACGTCAATGACTGGGATTCGGTCCCGCCAACTCAACTACAGTATGCGACGAAGACAGCTGAGGTGGAAATGGTTGAGTCGGCGTGCCTGCTTCGTGTACACCGTCCAAGTCTCTGCTCCATACAGCAAAATAGGGAGGATAAAGGCCTTGTTTATCTTCAGTTTCGTGCTGATCTGAAAACGGCGACGATTCCAAACTGCGTTTTGAAGACGACCGAAGGCTTGACTGGCCTTGGAAATTCGGCGGGCATTTCGTCACCGATTTTGGTGCTGCGAAAGAGGGTACTGCCCAGAGACGTGAATTTGCCCACCATTTGCAGTTTGGTTCTATTCACGCTGATGTGCGACGCATTTTGGGAGTTGGTTTTGTTGGGTGCCAGTTGGTAAATGATCAGACCGAAGTTCTCGCTGGCGGCGGAAAAGAGACCCATGCTCCTTTTCATGTCCCTTTCCGAGGTGGTGCTGAGGGCTCAGTCGTCGGCGAAGAGTAGTTCGTTGACGGTGGTTGTGAAAACACACGACTGAAAGTGCATCCTTGGGTGAATAAGGAGGTGGCTGTCCGTCCGGTAGGCGATGCAGATCCCAGGACTTTCGTCACGGTAGGCGTTCATCAGCATGGCAGAGAACATAAGACTGAAGAGGGTGAGCGCCAGGACGTAGACCTGTTTCACTCCGATGGTCAATGCGAATGCCTCCGTGACGCGATCCACCATGCCATCGTGGAGCAGACGCATCGTCTGTGTTAATCGTTCGGGACAGCCGGATGCCGAATGACTCGGAAATTGAAATCACGAAGCACAATCAACTTATCTGTCCTCGACACAGTCTCCAGGAGAGTATTCAGGTATTTGTAGAAGTTGTTTCTTGTTGCGTCAGGATTTTTCATCGCTGGAGCGTAGACGCTAATGATGGGGACGAATTTGCCTCCTCGGAGAGGCAGGCGGAGGCCCATCAGACGATCGTTATTGCCCTGCGGCAGACAGGGCAGTCGTCCGACGATGTCGTTCCGAATGACAAAGGCAAAACTCGCGTCCCGTCTTTCGGCCTTAGGACGACCGCTCCAGAAGGTGTAACCGACACCCACCTCCTCCAGTTGATCTTGTTCAGAAAACCTGATGTCGCTGAGTGCGACGATATCCATCTTGTAGAATGCCAGTTCCTGAACTACCAGCGCCGTTCTCCGTTCCGATCGGTTGCTCCTCCTATCTTCTTAAAAGGGAACGAACATCCCAGACCGCCAGAGTAAGCGGACTCAACCTACCAGTATGGTGAATGTTACAGCGGGGAGGAGGGGAAGAAGAAGCAGGAAGATAGAGTGTGTTGTTGTTATTTCTTCGTTGATTATTTCGACCGTTAGTTTAACGTCTACGACCACAGCCAGTCTGCAGATAGCGTGGTTCCCCAGCATTTCTTTCGCGAACCTCTTCTACCCCGTCCCCTTGCGGTGGAAAGTAGTGCCTCGCGATACTGTCAGGCACTGCCGAACTCCATCATACGCCGCGCCTTTGGTCTAGTCTACGAACGACCCGAGTTGGCCTTAAGAGCTTTCGACATTGCTGTAAGCCTGTGGCCTTTTGCGGTGCACCAGACGGAGCCTCGTCTCGACCATTTTGATGCGAAATTCCATCCGGCCAACAGCCCAGCGGCGTCCACAATGCCGTATGCGCAGATGCACACACGGATGCCCTCGTCTGTTTAGAACGCCGGTGGAGTCGTTTCGAAGCCACAGGTGAAAGCTGGGTGCCAGCAAATGAACTCTAGGCATATTCTGCACCTGCAAGCAAGTGCGCGACCTACAACGGCTGTCATGTGAACCCACCGTTGTACACCCCTACACCGCAAAAAATCCAACCTAATGTCATTTCATCGGCCTCAATATCTTGTCTTCATAACGGACAAACCACACCTCTGAAGCAGTTTAATTTATTTGATCGGGAGATCAAAGCTCAATGGCTAGCCACAGCAATCCAGATGGATAGGTTTTTGACTAAAAATGGACGAAGATTAATAACGACCGCGTCACCATGCAGAATATTTGAATGGTGAAAAATCCGCCGGACAGCACACGAGTAAGACCGACAACAACCCCTCCAGAGCGTTAAATGCGAAGACATTATAGAATGGATTCACCAAAAATCCAACTGAAGCGTATGATATTGAATCTTATGCCCGAAAACTGCGCGCATAGTGTTGTACAAGTCCTGTTAAACTAGGACAGTTCGACAGTCCGGCCATCTATTATGAGATGTTCACCGTGGGCTGCATAGTAGGGTGGAATCAGGGACGATGACCTGCGCGTAAATAAGTTTATGGTGACAGTAGACTGACGTAGCATTTGCTGCATTATCTCCCTCTCTGTCCACCTAAACTCATGGTTTTGACAGGGCCAAGACGACAGGAAGTGGGAGGTGATACTGGTGGATGGCACGGCGAAAACACTCATCTTGACGTGCACCATCGTACCTGCTAGAATAACATTGAGTTGGAGTGCATGATAACCGCATAAGGATGGAGCCATTGCATTCCGTCTCCGGTCCACTAGTCACTCACTTCACACAAGCACACGTAGGGCTGCCGTCGAGTTTCGAGTTATCCCCTAAGTTAGTGGCCTCCAGAGTCATGTGACAGTCTCAAGAGATTAAGTTTGTCTGTGAGGAGGAATATGCGCCGAGAGCGTATATGTCACTCTCACTACCCACTCCCCTGCAAGAGTCTACTTTCCGAGCCGGTCACATGTCTGATGCGGGAATTTGGTGCTGGGCTGTCATAGTTAGAGAGCCAATCGACGCGCGTCAAATGCACAACCTGCACCCCCAGACGCACACATCGGGATAACACGCACACACACACAAGAGGGAAGCTTCTCGGATCTCACATATGTGAGGATGCCATTAAGGAGCCATCACAGTCTGACTCTCAGTCCACCGGTTAGCCACTAAACTCACAACCATACAACTGGGCTGACTGTGAAATGTGAGTTAAAACGTAAATTCACAGAATTCCAGGTCACGGCTTTTAACGCATCGTGACAGACCCAAGTATATCAGGCTGTTGATGGTAAGTACTTATGCGACGAGAGTCGACCTAGCCCGCTATAACTTATCTAAGCTGTCTGAGCCGGTCAGCAAACTAGTACTCAGATTGGGAGACTTGCTGACCGAACTGAGAACGGCTAGCCTGCGTGCGTCAGACAAATAATCTAGCTCCCTTACGCATACGCCAGGGTTCCACACAAACGGGCAGGCCCCGTGAGCCTACAATGTAACAGGGACCGTGCGTGGAGAACATTGGAGTAAGGTTGTAATGTGGCCGTGGAGTGCATCAGATCCTTTGATGTACATAGGGCTTTCTACTATATAATGCCGCCTCGGGCGTCAACAATCACTGCTCCAGTGACAATCCCTTATAACCAAACGCGTTTGCATGAAAACAGCGACCGAACTATTCCCACCGGATCTGACGAGTCTTAACGGTTGGCACTGGCGTACGGGATGAGTTCATACCAGGCACTCTACAGGCAAAGACTGTAACAGGTGCATAAGACTAAACGTTCTTCTTAGTAAACTTACTGGATGACGAAATGTATCGTCAGGGTACGCGGAGTCTACACATTTACCTATCGGACGATATACTGACATGAAACCGCACCACTCACACATGTTGGGGAGGACATTCTATGCTATACAACGACATGATGCAAAAAGGTGTTTGCCTTGGAGCTTAACGCACCGGTCAACAGCAATAATTTCTGCCAGCGTTCACTTGTAGGCGAAGGTGCAGAGGACCATGTCAGAAGTTCTAGAGAGAAACTCAAGCACAATATATTTTAAGCGGGATGAGAAATGTCCTTAATCAAAAACCTTTGGTGACCGATGAACAGATGGAATAACAGGAAGGCATCTCCTGGAAAAAGCTGCTTTACTCTCGAAACCAACGAATACACGTTTGCTGGAACATTCCGGTCTATGGCGTGCCGGTCTTGGATTGGCGATTTCGTGTGCGAGAGTACCCTAGCGAGGAAATCTTGAATGTCCCACCGGTCACTGATTTGGTCGCGCGGGTGAGCGAAGGGCCCGACTGTGGCCGATGCTGCGGTTCACACTTATTGGCTGCCCAATTTAACGCGTGTATCTTCCAGTCGGCTTAACCCACTGTTCTGTGCGCGGTCACGTCTTCTTTTCACCGTAGACCGTGTTTGCACACTGAGTTCGCTCTCCAAAACACCCCCGGATTTCGAAAGTTAGAACTAATACCTTTTCTCCTTCTGCCCAAGATTAGTTTGAATGGCGTCTGCGTTCTTCTGTGACTTCTAAAAACGGCAGATGGTGTTGGCTGACTGACGACCTTAAGGGCCGCAACCGCAAAAGGTATCGCAGAGCAAGTCGACTGAGGTTAGGCCACTTGTGGTATATCCGTGCCAGTGCTGGTTCGCAAGCCTTTTGATTTTTTCGGCTGTCGTCGACGCCTCGAACACAACGCCTCTGAATTTCCTTATTTTACCCTCTACTCAGGGTTTTCTTCGGCTTTGTTATTGCGAACAAACATGTCTTCTCCTTAGCAAAAGAAGTATTTAGCCAATTGGATGACAAGGGCTTCCGGTTTTAGGTACCGCAATCGTTATACGGCCGGCAGTTCAAGGAGTGCTCGACTGATCTTGGACGCCAGGATCATTTTACGGGATTGTTCTATGGACAATGAGGCATGTGTTGAGACTATTTATTTTAACGCTTACGTCCTACGTTTTTTCATTGCTCATCTGAAAGTATCAACGAAACAGTTTGTTTGGCCTTTAGAGTGGGGATAAATTTACAACGACGTCATACAACGAACTTCCAGATTCTACCACAATTTTTTTTAACAGTGAGGGTGAAAAGTAGCTGCAGTTATCCGTCGGAATTTCAGCGGAGATGGTATATATTGAGATGCATTCCTTCGTTTTTCACACCGTTATATCAGTGGCACGGCCATGACGTCCAGAAACTACAGCCAGAAAGGTGCATCAAAGTGTTGTCCGTGCGGAATCTACTCCACGATTTGTTACATCCGGATATGGAATTAGCGGTACTTTTGGTGGGTTCTTAGCCTCACGTAAACCCGAAAGATTTTACTTCGTCTTTAATCCCCAGCTTATAAACGTAGCTTCAGGTGCGTCAGACCCCCACGTTCGACGCGGAATACCCAAAAAGCTTGTTACTGAAACTTATTTAAATTCCAACTCTGTTATCTTTCATTATGCAATCTTCTTTGATGTCCAACGCCACTTTTCAGTTCCTATAGGTATTCACTGATGAGTGTACTTTACCTTCTCCCGGCTAACTGTTCCGTGTGAATCGCTTTACCTGTGACCATGGAAGATTAACTGTACATGTGGTCATGATTAGTTCACACTTTGAAGGAAAGTGCTGGATGACACCTCTAAGTCAGTATCATGTTGCAGCAGCGTACTAACGACCCCTTCATCTTCTGGATTTTTATTCCCTGCTCCTATTCTTATTGTCTTTGTCGGTGGTTTTATTCTTCATACCGGACAGAAAAGTCATGACCCAGGAGGACAAGGCTTCATCGTTGTATCCTCCTGGTAGCCTGCTACGGTACACGACATTTCGTTTCCAGAAGAAATTTTCAGGGCCGTTGATACGTTTAGGGGATACAGTGTGCGCCGCAAACGAACTGACGGAATTTATGTGCTGCAAAGATGGTAATTAAGGCTTTTTTTCTACCTAGCCGTAGTTTCGTTCTGCCTTGTGAATGCTCCTTCGACATGCGTCAAAGGTATGATGTTACACTCGGAAGGAGAAAGCCGCTTAGCATATAATCTGGTGCATCCGCCTGGACAATTATTTCCTTATACGCTTCGAAGTGTAAAGGTATGGTTGACTTGCTAATCTTCCATTATATCTTGCCATACGCGTCCTGAGTATCACATAATCTGTCAGATTTCGAATTGTTACGTAGTAGTCGGTTTAGCGTTGGTTTTAAATTATGGAGGCCGCCGATGAACGGCATTTGTTAGCGGACTAGAACGTGAATGATTGCAGTTTTCGTACATTTATGACATAATCACGATTAAGACGGGAATCAATTTTTCCGTGTTGCCTCTTAGGCCATAAGCAGTGAAAACCCCACGGCCTCCTCACGCCTCTAGGGCAGCGTAGATATTTCTGCATCAGAAAGTTTATTATTAAGGATAGCCTGATATGCGTCGAAAGATGCAATTTTTTAAACAAAGAGCGTGACTGTCATTCACAGGTATACTAATCTTTTAATAAAGTGCCCCATCACGCCTCAATTACTGTTAAATCTGTCTTACCACAGGCCCCAGGCTGGAGAAGGAGGATAGAGATCAGCAGACGCTGCACAAGTTAGTTATCACCAAAAACTGCTTCAGACGCATGTCACTCTCTTGCACCTCCCATACTTCGGTAAATATGGTGACCGCCATCGATCACGATAGTTGGACTGACAATCTGTTAAAAATGAAATGCGTTGGGTTCCGTTTAGCATATACTCTATCGTAACGATGCTGGGTGGTTTTTTAATCTTTGCAGTCTGATGCGACTGTTATAAGTTTCTAATCTCACTTAATTCCATCTGTCTATTAAGTTATTCAAAAAAAGCTGTTGCGTGTCCCAGTACCTATACTAATAGATTTGTTGGAGCAGGAAAACAGAGAGGTATGCAATCACGCATATAATTACTAAGGAAAGCTCACATTCAAGCGCTTTTGTTATGGAAACACTCCTTTTATAAAAAGAAACCAAGACCCTAGTTAGCATTCACATTCCGACCGAAACGGCACCCATTGTCTTTAAGTTGACCAACAGAAAAGGCGCTGCTTTAAAGGGCTGTTTTCACGCGGGTTTGACGGTCTTAGCCGTTGCCCCCATCTGAGACCTCTCTTTGTCGGGGGCTTTTATTAACCCGTGTGGCCTTTGAGCTCAGAAGACGCAATGTCGTCTGTATCGTTGGCCACGCTTGCGACTGAAGCGAGCACTCAGTGGCCTGTTGTTCGTAGTGCGTACGAATTTGTAAAGTCTATAGGTATTCTCTTTTCGCATGTCAACTTTTTCTCAGGTCAGGGTGCTACATCTGTAGTCCACGAAGCCGTTTGCAAGTCGCTTAATCGTAAATGCGCTATAAAAATCATAAACCTTGACAAGTCAAGCACATCGGCCTCTCTTGATGAAATTAACGTTTGCTCTGGTTTCTGTTTAACTTTTTCTTATAGCGCGAAATCAAGTCCATGAAGAATATGAAGAATGAAAATATAGTGGCCTATTATGCATCCTTTGTTGATGGGACAGAGTTATTCATTGTGATGGACTTATGTCAGAGGGGTACGTCCATTGATTCTCGACGCACACCAATCACATCACACCACTTGCTTCTTTTGCGGCTCCGTTGCCTCGCAAGACTATATTTAAGCTTTTTTTGGAGAATTGGCTACTGAACGTTTTCCTAGGGGAAGTCGTATACAACTCTAAGTCGTGACACTTTCCACGACGCATCTTCATCTTTTTTAAGCACTTTATGCCACCATCATGAATCGTTCCCATAATTTCAGTCTAATTTTGCAAAATACAAATTACGCACCGCTCATTAAATACTCAGGTAGCGCCAAATGTTACTTACTTACAGACATACTAGTATGCTCGATAGAAAATCTGCTCGTGCGGCCTGTCGCAGCGCACATTTTCCCCGCACCACATCAGCCTGTTGTAATATAATTAAAAGCAATGGTTTATCCACTCCCACTCAGGGTCTCTCCTCGATGTAATAAAGTTCATTCAAAGTGAACGGGACACAACTTATGGCGTTTTTGATGAGAACACCATAGCGACTATCTTGCGCGATGTCCTTCGTGGCCTTGCCTACATCCATGAAAGTGGACTGGTGCACCGGTAAGCCTCGCTTATCCCACTTTGAATAACCTTCCAATTGTTTTCTGCTCTATGGTTGCCTCATATTTTATTCAACTCATCTGGAGCCATACACAGTTTTCTTATAGCATTCCCTTTTTTCCTCTTGTTTGAGCTAAGTGAGAGATGCTTGTAAAATAAACGCCTATTGACGGCGTTCGGGTTTGCAGACATTAGTTACTAATCAATTCCAAGCTATTAACATAGGTTCTCTGGACAAATGCCTTTAGGGATTACTATCGCATAGCCCCTCTGCATCTCGTTGAGGAGCAGACCATGTGGACCTTGATTTTCCGGCTGGAAAAACAACATTTTCGTCTCTGTTCTACGACTTAAGTATAAATTATCTGCCCAGCACCTATACTTCTCCATAAATGCGGAATCTTAAAAGACCAGATATCAAACTGCACCTGTCACCTGCCCTCTAAGAAGGCGTCCTCGCTGTCCTTGACTGGATGTGTGTGCTATCCCTGTGTACCCAGCAACGACCAGACAAGCTGGCGCATTTGGGTCAGCCGATTTGCCCGAAAACTGGGGCATTTTGGTAAAAAGAACTCAATATTTTGTTGAATAGACGCTGATGCAATTGCCTGTCAGGAGTCCATACAGTTGTGGAGTCGAACATTCCGGGCTTGATTATTTTTCTTTATCTTCAATGTGCAGATGCCAGCCTTTGACACCCAAGGAATAGAATGCGTTAGTGTTTGAGCCTGCAGCCCCTACTACGACAGCTCCAGCCAGCTCAGAAGGGCACATTGTTGTACCAGATGTCGATATGGGAACAATTTTTCTCCTCGCTAGAGAAGCAGCTCTTGTAGAGTTAACTTACGTTTGTTATTGTCTTCGAAACCTAAACCTCTCATCCAGCTGCGGGCATGGATGTAGGAATTCCTTCATCCAAACAGTATCAGGAGTTATGCGACCACTCAGTCAGGCCTCATCTTATGACTGCTGCTGTGGATTTGGTGACTCCGATTGCGTATGCAATCTGCAATTTCAGCCGCGTTTTCAGGATAGGACAGTATCGCATCTTCAGTTTTTTGACTAAAGAGAACTTTTTTTCCAATACCACTCGGCAAGCCTAACTTTGTGTACCACCGCAACACATGTTGTCGGCGCTGTTCACTACTTTGCCACTCAAAGTTGTTGTTTCATCATGAACTCCTAGTGATCAAACTCAGTCCATGACAACCGTGGAGCGCGGAAGTCATGACTGGAATTCCACATTTGTTCTCATTTATGGTCTCAGTTCAGATCTGCTCATTCTTGCAAGTTACGTGATATCAACGTTTTCCTTGACTCTGTATTTTGGGCTTCGGTGCGTCGTCCAATTCTTTTACGTTGCCACACACGAGGGATTATTATTCAGGTCTTCTTAAACATGCCCCGGAAAACTCTGGATCCATTAGCTCAATTGCCGATCAGTTAAGAGAGACGTTATTAGCAAAGCCATCTGAAGCACCATGACAGATCATCGGGCAAAACCATTACTGAGGCAGCAGTCAGACCGTTATTCTGGTCTAAACTGCGACAATCCGCAGCCAACGGGCCCATGCACATTTAAACTCTTATTTGTCATACTCACTTTTAATCTCCAACCGACACCGACAATTTTAGCACGGAAAATTATTAATGTCAGCGAAAAGGTCACATCTCCAAAGTACAACCTTAAATTCGCCTCTGACTGGACAGTGACACAGCAAAGACCGTACATTTCTGATTACGAAAATCTGGCCACTTTCACAAGGGGCAGTCATTCGGTTGCACCCGTCCAGCCGCGACTGCAAAGTCTCACGGTCGTCGCGTGGTTTTCATTTGTGGTGCATAAATACTGCTCAACCAATCCTGTAACTCAATGAGCTGTTTGTATTTTGGATCATAAGGTGTCACCCAATACTTTGCTGTTTATCGTCCGACTACGCCTGCCGTTCATAAACACTTGGCTGTTAACATAATTTTTACACACTTGCCTTCCTTTTTCTCATTATTGGAGGTTGTTTCCATCTTATTCGGCGAAAACCTGACTTTTTCGATCGGCTAATCAGACCATTTGCATCATAAAAATCTCTTTCCAGTAACTCGAATTCTATGCCAGCGTTGTACGTAGGTCCCGTATAATTTTGACTCTTTTGTTGCTGTTTATAAGAGTACTTCGGTTGTTTAAGTCGTCTCTTTCCCTGCCGCCAACTGGCTTGGCGGAGCTCTTTAGTAGATCTTTTCTCGAAGTAGAATCTTGTGGGCGCCTCAAATACGAGTGCGAACATTGCAACTGGTAGTAGAGACGCGTGCGCCGATCACGTTACGAAGCTCACTCGTTTCGTTGTGCCTTAGGATTCTCTCGAGCTCTGCGGGCAGCCGCACAGCGGCGCGTAATGTAGGCAGAGAAGGAAAACCGGATGGCCATTTCCGGTCTCTAGACTGTCAGCAGCCACCCATAACCAATCCCGAGGGCGTTGTACTTCTAACCAACAGGTCACGAGTTCGAGCCTCTGAGGTTGCATACTTCGGGGCTGGGTATGGCTGTCTAATGACGACTAAGAAGCCCAAAATGGTCATTTTAGCCCCCCTTGTAATGTCATTACAAGTATTAAAAACGGTAACCATAATTTGTATATCAGGACCCTTGTGATCTGCTCTTGTAGTAGAATACAACTTCTGAATGGCTGGTGTAATTGATGCGCTTTTGTTTCTTCTATTTAAGTGTTTGACCCATGATCTATTTTCGAGCTTTTCGAGATTAGCCACTGCCCAGCGCCTAGGGCTTAGATTCAGGACGTGCAGCATGACACGGGTCTTGACTTGCCAAACCTGCCCATTTCCGCGCGCTTCATGTCAAGTGCCTTGAACCACGTCACGTGATTCATGTGGCACCTCAACGCTCCTCTCTCGCCTTTGTACTTTTAGCTTGCTATTCATTTAAATAGCCGCCTGCTGGCTAGACCGCGTTGGGGCGTTCGACCGAAGGCAAGATCTGCATTCTTTGTTCGATGGGCTGTTCGGTCAAGGTCTGGTTCGATATAAGACGGGGACAAATACCTAGTCAGACCCTGCGCCCTATCACACCAACAGCCTGCTCAACTTGATTCCACCTATAAATAATAATTAACTTGGAAAGGTAGGGGTCAGTCATGCTAACCTGCGCAGACTCCTGTGCTATTCTACAACTCATGGCATGAAAGCCTGCTAACTGACGTGTTAACACAGTCCCTGGTTGACTGTTAATGTTACACTGCATACGTTATCTGACCATGTGCCCTGCAGTTCGTTTTTTGTTGCGGCACGAGCTTATGCGTGTTACAGGCAAGACCTTAGCGACTGCCCGGTTAATTGGTATGTCCACGGTCACCTTCAGTAAAGTCCCTCAGAGTTTAGCCTTTGAAGCACGATGGTTGCGGGAAGAGAGATTGAGGTCGGCGCCCAAAAATTAGTCCTCCGTGTTCTTTAAACTCGAGTAGTCCACCTCCATGAGCAAGAACTTATTCGCCCGCTTCTTAAATTCATCTTGTAGATTATGTGGATGTGAACGAAAGAAGTACTTTGAATTACGAATGAGCAATCTAGCATTGTCTCTTGTCATTGTGACCACCAGTATCGACCTTTAAGGCAGTCGTCAATTCTCCGGCTGGTTCTTACCTTTGGCGTCACCAAGTAGCGCTAGTTCCACGCATTTATTTAGCAGTGTTCGCTTCGATTTCCGTACCTTTGTCACTGTGCTTCACCACGTTGGCGGCTCGTCCGACAGGGTTTGATTTTGTCCCATGCAGAGAGTAGGCACGTAATATGAGGTGAGGGGGGGGCTCTCTCCATCAAATTGCCTTATCGTGTTCATGGAATCTATTCTCCATTTCCCCTTCTGGTTAATCTGTATGGCTGGGAGATCAGTATGCGCAAGAATTGCGGCAGAGAACACTTAATGCGCATAAAAGTCATATAAAGGAGGGCTGATTCGCAGTCTTGAAAAGGACCGTGCTTTCCCGTCAGGTGGAAACCGTCCCAGCGTGGCGTGATACATTCAGATTCATTTTAGTGAGGAATAGGCTTGCTTTACGTAGGGGTGGATTCCCTACTGTCGGCCTCTTCCATTTCTCAGCTGACTGTTTGAGCCAGTCTGCCATCCGATGCTAACATTGGGCTTAAGTGACTTTGTTGACTTGATAGTTAGGACTTTTAAAACATCTACCCCAGTTTGCTCTTCTTGAGTTCATTATGTTTCCGAGGCAAGGTAAGGTCAAGGACAACCAGAGATTGGCGTGCGCGCTCAGTAGCTGACGAGTCTAAACCGTCGTCTAGTAGGTCGGTCTCATTTTTTCTTTTGCTCTCCTATCATGTTCTCGTTAAACTGACGGAGTCTTAGTTGGCCCCTTTGTGCTCATAAGCATGTATGCGTACGTTCAGATCTACTGAATCTGACAGAATCAGGGTGGCAGGCATCCGAAACGATGTATTGCACCGATGACGCCACCCGGACATCGCGGCGCGATGTCTGCTTAACGAAGTCCTGCTTGAGCAGAAGGTCGCACAACATTTTTTATGGTGCTCACATGAGTACTGATCGTATGTACTCTTTTCAGTCATAGCTGTGGTCAGTTGGCCAGAAGTTTGCTTTGATAGCCCTGGCTTATTAAATCATGTGCTGGTATCTTGTGATCGTCTGTCACGCGCCAGTATCTGCTTACTCAAGTCAGTGCAGGGTATGGAAGGGGAAGGAGGGCTGATACTGGTGTTTACGAGGAGCAAAGTTATGAGGGCGTCCGATACGCCACGTGCACAGCGATGGTCTGCATACGCGGTCGTAATTTAATGAACATCACCCCATTGTGAGCTTCTAGTGCATCAGTCTAAGTGTAGTTTGTTGCAGATTTTGTTGTCCTAGTGCATAGTGATTTGAGTCCTCGTGTTCCCCGATAGGCTGTGATGTGTGGGCGCTTTGTGCCTGTTTTAGGTTGCGGTGTCCCAGTTTTTCATACCAACTACTTCTTATAATCGGTTATTTATTGTAGATGTCATCTTTCGCTGTTGTTGTTATGTGGCTGAGCTCATGAACTTTGATTGCCATCCATGGCTGCTCTGGCGACTGTACGTTTTGAATCTGTCCTGCCGAACTGATTGGGAAAAAAACCGGAAAAGTACAGGTCTGATGCTAAAGGAGGACTTGTAATAAGCTTTTCTTTTCATCCAATGATCTTCTTGTCAGAACTCACCTCTCCCACACCTTAGCCTTTTGGAAGGCGACTTACGTTTTTCTGCCACCGAGCTTACCGAAGACCCACTGGCAGAATTCCTTATTTGCCCTGTTCTACGAAACGCATGCAGAGTTAAGAAGTAGTGAATATTTGACAGTATGCGGCAGAATTTCCGGAGCCTTTAAATTGCGCCTCACTAAATCAAGACTGTAGTAATTCTTAGCGTTTGGAGTATTCACAAGTCATACATGATATCATATTATCTTTCATATTGACTTAACTGTGAAAAACTCGGCGCATCAATGGGATTCGAACTCACTACAGTAGGGGGGAAGGCTTTAGTGCAGCCAACGCCCTAACCACCTGAGCTACGAGGCGGCGCCGGACGACGCGAGTTTAATCACATTTGGGTCAAGTTACCCGCCCAACCTACTGCAATGTCTGGAATCCACCAAATCTGATATAGTAAATTGACTGCTGTTGTGGGTTCGGATCCCACCGACGCGCCGAGTTTTCCACAGTTGGGTCAATATGCATTATTCAAAATCTGCCAAAACATCTATGAAAACATCTATGAATATCATCTTTCGATTGGACATCTGTCAGATCACCTATGTAAAGTGCTTCGGGAAGATTTACCTCATTTCTTGGCACTTCTAGGTCGCCGTACATTTTTCTTATAATTCCTCACAGCAGTGTATTAAGAAGTTGGCGATCTTGCTTATTTTGTGGGAAATTACATCTTCAACTTTTTTTTATATAAAACAAGAATGCCTTTTATTTAAAAAACCCCGTAGTTATAATAATTTGGGATTTTTTGTACACTTTATTATCCCAAAGATGGCCACTTCCTTCAAAAAGTTAGACCTTGGCTCCTCAACAGTTCTAGCCTTGTTGGCGTAATTTTCGGGAAAAGAACGTCCCAAAATCCGTAGGCTTGTTAATCCTGCTTATTCAGTCGATGTTGTGGTTCGTTCTGATTGCCATGTTTTAACCTCCAAGCTGATTCTCCCCAGACACGTTTATCAATATAAAAGAATAAAAAAATGACGTCTAACACAAAACTTTGAAGCAATACTACTAGCAGAAGTGCGGCTCGCATTTCAAAATATGCAAAAATTGACAAACTCTTCTGCAGCCGAAGTACGATTCCTCCACCAAGCACAAGTATAAACAATACCAGCCTCCTGGATTTTCCGTTGATTTCCTCAACACTAGAATCCTCGGCACCTATTTATTTTTTCAAGAGCACCACTGTACAGTTCACTTACAGTGGAATATGCGTTCAATGATGTCTCTGAATTTCTTGCTGTCTATTCTACTTGACTCTTGAAAATGAGTAACCGCCCTCCTTTCCCACCTGCAGTTCGCCTAAGTCTCAAGTTTTCGCGCTTGCTTTTAACTGGTTCGTTAATGTTAAACAATTTCCCATTGTGGTAGAGAGTGGAGTAAGCGGCACCCGAGGCGAGGTGAAAATTGGCTGGCTGCGTAAAAATAACCGAAAAAAAGAGAAGACAGGGCAGTAAAATCCCTTCATCTAAAGCAGGTTTGGTCACACGCATCTGAACGATAAATGTTTGGCTTCATCTGCACCAAAAATGCATGCCTCACATCCCCTGTCCTCTTAAATCCCAGACAACATATACTTCTTATGGCCTTCATTTTTGTATTATGAGCTATTTCGGCACCGTATTTTATGATTTTATACTGAAGGTAGCAATGAAGCCTCACACATCCCTTTTGTGTTGTGCTAGGTGTGCTTCGCGCCCTCCGGTAACTCGGTTAGCGTTGGCTCACCGTCGTTGCAAATCCTTTCCAGTATTTACATAGTTTAAGTGTCTATGAAAACCTTTGACCAAGCCGCCCTCTTCTGTGATTGCTCTCATAGGAGCCTGAGCCGGTTGGTTCCCTTGAGCCGCCACTCCCAGAATCTCTTCAAATTAGTGTTCCGTGGACTTTTCGCCTGATTCCTCCCATCATTTTTTGGTCACTGCGTTTGAGTCCCCTGAGTGATAGTAGTTTGACCATTCGGTTACTCCGTGAGACGTACTCTTTACGGTCATAGATAACTGTAGTTGTTTTTCGACTGTGGGCAATAAAGCTACCTAGTAAGATGTGATTCATCGCATCCACTTCTTCACATTGCCGAGGTTTAACTCGTTGCAAAGCAACCTCACGAACCCAGAAATCTGTGATAAATATTAAGCGCACGGAAAACACTATCCTAAAGTAAAATGCGGAAAAAAGTGAAACCCGTCCTCATCTACTGTGTGCTTCCTTTTGTGTTTCAGCGATTTGAAATGTGGAAACCTGCTCGTCAAGGACGACGGGGTGATTCAGATAGCTGATTTTGGCGTGGCGGGGTTTCTCGCCACCCAGCCTATGTCGGCAACCGGAAGTGTGGATCTTCGAAGGTACACGTTTGTCGGCACACCTTGCTGGATGGCTCCGGAGGTTATGCAACAAGTACGCCATCTCCCTCCTCCCCATCTGTCTGTGCATGTACAGGCCGACGTTTCTATGTTATGAACTGAAAACCACGCATGCATTTTAGGGCAAGACTGAAAGATAACTATCCTACTCAGAAACCCATGTTAGTATGACCAGAAAGATGCCCGTATTTGGCAAACGGCCTCGGGTATGATGCTTTCGCCAATATCTTCGTTATATTTTACTTCATTGGACCGCAGTACTTCAGGAAATGTTTGCCTACATACCCCAAAACTGTTAGATTTGAAAGTGCGCTCACCCTGCTTATATGCATGGTGACAGAGTACGCAATAAAACCGCACAAATAGAAGACGTGTCGACATTGTACGGCGGCCCAATTGGGGTTTACCCCTCCTGATTTGACACAAGATGTACTCACAATGACATTACCGATAAAGGCAAGGGAGACTGGAATGGTTATTTGTGGCTTACCACAGATTTTGTAACCTCTGAGGCGCCAGAAGTCCAACGCCTAAACCACTGAGCCACAGGCTAGTTGTGCTGTATGTTGTGATCGGGTAAATATAATGGTAAAAAGACACTCACCGATTGCGTTACGGGACACGTTCACTCCGTTGTGCTTTGGGTAGGACCTGGGGTTGGATAGGACTGACTGATAACGGCTAGTAAGCCAGAACTGCCCATTATAGTCTCGCTTGTCTTTGTTAGTAGTGTTATTCTACGTATATTATCAGTCGCTGCGCGGCTGCTGGCGGGACCCTAGACTGAACCACAAGGCACAACAGGACGAGTGTATCCCCTAACGCGATCGGTGCGCCGCTCCTCTACCCCAAAATGTAATCACAGTGATGTATGACGAGCAGGATTCAGGGCTTTTTAGGAATCGAAACCCAGAAGTACGTACAGTAACATGAGATATCACCATGTGGGGTTGGTTCTGCTAGTACCGTCTTCGCAGGCATTAGAACAAAAATTTGCAATGATGTTGAAGTGTTGTTGACGGTTGGCGCGTTCACGTGATACAATGCGGTTGAGGGGTTGATTTCAGCTCGCTTAGATAAGATTGGCAACCAGCCCTTTTCTTATGGTTATGCTGTAGGAGGTCATGTAACCTCGACAAACCTAAAAGCCGTTGGAGCCAGAAGATCGTCTCTGTCGTTTTCTTTACGACATTTCACATTGGCGTTGTAACCAATGAGACTGACTGCCGCTCACGTAACCTCGAAGAGACTGCCGTTTGCATTTTTCTCAAATCACAAGCTTACTAAAGAGGCTTAGTCTTCACTGGATGAACGCCTCCTTTAGAAGCATTTGCAAGCTTGACCACACCTATTAGTCTGTTTACATGCAACCTCCTTTTTTTCTTGATTGCAGTAAAATCTCACCATTTTGTTTTATCCTAGGCCTCTGGATACAACCAAAAGGCGGACGTTTGGTCGATCGGCATTACCACCATCGAGATGGCAACGGGACAAGCACCGTACGCCAAATACGCCCCGATGAAGGCACGAGACAAGTTCCTGTGACTGTTTGCCTTGGAGATATTTTCAGCCCCAATTCTCATGCTTATCTAGCCAGGCTTTTGAATTCCTCACTGGCTTTGCTTGTCCCTGATGGGCTGCTTTGTTTTCATAATTGCGATGGTTAATAGGGTAATTCCGTCACCGCATAATTGCCCTGCCTGCCTGCCGGGGGTACAAAGAACAGTCTTAGGTATTTCTGCGAATTAGTGTTTTTCTCCCTATAACTTATGACTCTCCGCTTATGCCCTAGTATTTTCCTATATTAGCCTAATCCTAGACACAATATGTCAAAAGGTCTGAAAGCGTGTGCTATGCCAGTATCAGCAAACAAAAGCCCTCAGTCTCCTGTGCTCTGGCAGTTCCCTGACACCTGGTTCCCTGCCGGTAGATTGACCTGCGCTAGGTATACAAGTGGTGGACATGGCTGCCCAGTCATCCTCGTCCTTCTGACCCCTACCGGGGTGTTGTTGTTGATGATGTTGGTCAAAAACCTGGTCATTTGCTGCGTGGACCAGGGGTGTGGAGTGGGATGCCAAAGTGCGGGCTCGACCGTGCCACCCACCTGCGTCCTCCCCCGCCTCCGGTCTTCTTGACTCTGTCTTGACACCGGGGCCAGATTGAGGAGAAGGAGAGAGTGCGGTAGATGCTGCGTAAGCCTGCTATCACAATAAACTAATTCACGCGCAAGTCACTGTATTTGCTGCACCTTGCTGTGTAGCACACGGTGGGCATCGTCGGAATCGACGGTCGAACCTTCGGTAGTCCCAATTCAACATCAGGCGTCCTGACGAACGGCGATGAATATATGATCGTAGCACGCCGTCGTTGTCTGTACTCGTTTTCAGAGGCTTGCCGTACAGAGGACATTTTCAGAAGAGTCACCTTAATTTGTGTTGCAGGTTTGAGTAAAAATTTGCTCTTCCTTGATCGTACGAGCTTGATAAAGCGTGTATACGTTGTCACTCACTCCCCCTCCCCCACCCTTTTTGTCCACAACGTGCATATCTGTTACATCTGCCACTTCGAGTTTTCTGACTTGGCTGGCAGTCTCGCAGCAAAATAGTGGTTGATTTAAGTTACGCTCTGTGTCAGTGAGCGTCTGGGATAACATTGATTTGACGAGCTGACAGCCTGTTGGAGACCAGCTCAAGTCCCCGTGGCCTTCCCTTGCTAGGCGACTCCTCTGTCAGGCGGTACGCGCTGTGATGCGTAATCCTCTTCTTCCTCGATTCGTCATTCATGACTCACCCACAAGAGTGGCTGCTAATTGCTGACTCGTGAGACGTTCATGACCGGTACTGGCTTCATTCCACAACACTTCCTTGGGCACACGCAAAACACCTCGGGGACTTGGTACGGTAGTTTACTCCTAGAACATGCTTTTGCCTGAATTACATTGTAACTAAGGACTCACTAGCCGCCCAACCATAATGACCAAAGTGAGTTGTCCGCCTCTGGATGTTAAACACACTTTGACTACGGGCACCTTGTTTTTCTACTGAATACAGACACTGGTGTCCTTGGTAACTCCCAGATGTTGGTGAGGTCTGACAGCGCGTGCTATGCCAGTATCAACAAACCATGGCGATCGCAGCCTGGAATGCGCTGGCAATTCCCTAACGCCTGGTTCCCAGCCGGTAGATGCACTTGCGGTGGTCCCGCCCAGTATACAGGTGGTGGACATGGCTGCCTAGTCATCATCGGCCTTCTGGCTCCTGTTGGGATGTTACTGTTATTGTTGGTCAAGTGTATGTTGTATTCCAGGGGGGTGCCGTGGCACGCCTAGGTGCGGGTCCGGCCGTGTCAGCCACCTGCGCCCTCCCCGCTCCCCGTCTCCTTGACCCTGTCTTAAAACCGGGTCCAGATGGCGGAGGAGAGAGTGCGGTAGGTGCTGCGCAAGTCTATTCTCACTATAAACTAGTCCACGCCCGAGTCACCGTGCCTGCTGCACCTTGCTGTGTAGCACACGGTGGACATCGTCGGAATTGACGGTCGAACCGTCATATTGGTGAGGCTGCCATGTGTTTGGTAACAATTCTTCATCCTCCATAGCTGTGGAGACTTGCCCATGCTAAATCCGCTACGAAATACTTAAAGTACACCTTTCATCCGTGCGACGTTTTTTTTGGATCAGACATTTTGGAACGGCTGCCTAGAACCAAATCCACCACATTTTGGGCCGCTTTTGCTTTTGTGTGGCTGCCACAGACCCTGTAGCCCCACGTGCATGCGCGGATAAAAAGTTCGAAGAAACTGATTCGAGATTGGAGCTTTTCGCAAAAGACGGTTCACCTCAGGTAGACAGGTTCTTCCAGAACTTCGGACAACCCACCTGTCACAACTATCACACATGCTGAACACTGTCCGAATTTCAATCTTTACTGCATGCCACGTTACTGTACAGTTAGAATACTGGAAGTAGACCCGACAAGGAAAGACTAGGGAGACTGGGATGGCCATTTCTGCCTCCTTAACCGTCATCTGCAGGCCCTATACCATCCCAGGTTTGGGGGGCCCCTGTGGTTCGAATCCGAGTTCTTTTGAGTATTCAGCATTGGTACGTCCAGCGCTCTATTCATTGTTCTGTCTCATCCTGCCAATTTATGTCGGGGATGTTGTTGCCTGCGTGTTCACCAGTCCTGTGTATGGCTGTTTAA
>CACRXP010000260.1:325207-341893 GCA_902702965.1 Spirometra erinaceieuropaei
CGGGGAGATTCCCACACCACCACAGAAATCCCACCGACATGCTGAAGACCGATCTGAGAAACGGGAAAAGGTGAGTGCTTATACTACTTCCTACTCTCCAGTGTCTTACACTTAAACGGCCTCGACCCTGTGGCGTAGGGGAATCTACGCCTTATATGGTATTACTCCCAGGGTAACTCATGGCGCTCACGGTCAAGAAGTTGAGGTGGGCTTTTAGGGAATGTCGCTGAGACAAAAAAAGAATAGACATGTAATGGATCTCTGGGTGGAGACGCTGGAATCTGCAAAGGCATGCTTGCGCGCTTTCAATCATGTGTGCGTGTGCCCCGTACACGGTCACTCACTGCACTTTTTATTTTTGTCATATATTTGTCCGAATAAAATTGCTCCTTAGCAGACCTACCGTAATCAATTTTGTTACTTACACAAAGCACTGCAGCTGACAATTGTTTGCTGATTTCGTGCTCCATACAATGACCAGTTCCAGGCGCCGTGGTGTTATTCTTTCGTTCATCTGCTTAGATGTGTCTATCTCACCTAACGGCACAAATTATGATGCCCCATCACCTTCCAGAGGTGCATTTGCTGGCCAAATAAGTCAACGCGTTTTCAAGTTTATCTAAGAGAGAGAAGGAGTAGGACCTCCCGCGTCCCTTAACGATCTGTCTAGTAGAAGGCCAGGGGAGTGCCTATACGAGGAAGACCTCGACGGGACAGTATGCCAACTTGGGTACCACCAGATGGGCATTCTGATTCACTGATTGGTCAAGAAGGCCAGGGATATTTGTTTACTAGAGCGTATTAAGACATGAAGTCCTGGAAAGACGCACCGCGTGAAAATAGAGAGGTCTGTTCTGAATAACATTTATAAAATGACCAAACAAATTCGCGAGAAGTACATCAGACTGACTCTTTCAACTGGATTTCGGGGCAAGACACGAACATTGGAACCACCCCTCCCTTTTCCGTGGGCTTTGTGCTAATTCTCAGGGAGTTTGAAGTCAGGTTTGGCCTAAGGTTATGTCACGGGGGTATTTAGTCCTCCTGGAATTTTTCTAAAGGTCACCTGTATTTCCCGAGGGATCGGGGGATTCATAGTCCGGTGTCATACTCATTTCCCTTTCAGGAAAACACCTTAAATGAAGTCCTAAATAGATATCTCAATTCAGCCGACTTCCTGGTGCCCCTAGTCGCTAAGGTACAAACTGTGCTTTCTAATGCGCCTATTCCACGCCCTTGCAGGAGAAGCAGGTGGTCACTGCAGGCCTCTCCTAGGAACTTTTCTTGGAGTTTCTTCTGACGAGCATGCTAGCAGGAGCAGGTGTTTTGACAAACGGGTCGAGCATACATATGGCAGCCTGACTAGGTAGAGACGGGACTGGAATGATAAACAGCGTTTTCCTTGACAACCAGGATGACGCTGATCATCCGGCAGACGTTGAGACGCGTTCCATCAAGCATTATCGGGTTGTCAGAAATCACTCGAACACCAGTCAGGGGAGGGGATCAACAATAATTGGACCTTGGAGACCCATCCTATTTGCACGGAAGGACCTCGTGCACTCTCTGCGATTGCCATGACCCACCGTGGCAACCTAATGGATTCCCAAATACAGATGGAGGAAGGTTAAGATGTCCATTGTCATCGTTTAGCCACACTACCTATGCGACTTCCCGCAGCTAGGCCCTCCATCTGGTCGCCCTACCGAGATGTGGATGTTTGAGTAACTGTCTTTTCTCCCTTCCTCTATCGTCCCCTATTCCACACGAACCTGTGCAACCTGATCGTCGGTCGTTGTTCCACCCAGTTATCTTTCCAGGTCCAGGTATCCCGTATAGGCTCATTTGCCGTAGTAGAGCTTTTCAAATAAGTGGGTATGTTTGACACCCAAAATTCCGAAGGCCATTTGTTGTTTGCATACTCCGTATGATCGTCGACACATCCCTTGTATTATCAAGGACTGCTTCAGTTGCAGAAGAATTGGCGCATCATCAGCTGCGTAACTCCACTGACGTAACCGCCCACTTGTGCTATTTAAGATAAATGCAAGCATCGCGCTCAACATGGTGGTCTAAAACAGTTTCACAAACACCAGTATAGGAAGCAATTAATCACGGAGCGGGTACACCTACCACGAGCCGACGTGATCAAACCGCAGTCACATTGACGTCACGAAGTAATTAGTCGGCGCACGGTGGACAGTAAGACAAGCCAGGCGCACCCAGTGTTGACAGTGTCGTGGGGTCATTTTGCGCGTCTTCAAAGTGAGCCGCCGAACCAACTGTCTCCCATACGCCGGATGCCAAGACTGCTCCAGTTATTTGCTCTGGCATCTCAGTGATCCACGCAGACCCTCTTCGAGCCCAAAGCCCCCCCACCACCGCGGGCGTCGCGTGCGCTGCGTTCATATGCACATGCAACTTTTCAGTAGACCTAAATCTGCACTTTAGAATGCCGAGCAGCACGCTGTCAACTTGTACCGAACAGTGGAACATTATGCTGCTGAAGTGGATAGCACTTGAGTTGGGGCGACACGTGCCGTGTTACCATCGTCTGGTATTCGTCAACTGTAAAACAACTCCTTCAACCTGCAATTGGTATCAAAGCGATGCTTGCTGCAGCCGTCGTACGAAGCTAACATGAACAAAAAACCTTCCTGATTCTTCAGTGGGTTCGAAACACCCTATTCGTGGTACGGTTGATCGCATTATACTCAATCACTCTCCGCGCGCGCGCTCTCTCTCCCTCTCTCCAGGTTTTTAGTCTGCCATGAATAGACGCGACAGTTTGTGATTTGCGCAAGCCGTGTGTGTGTGTCGAAAACCGAGTACCTGGAAAATACCACCTTTCGTTGCGATGTAATAAATGTCGCCTTTTGAACCGACTTACATTTCAACCCCACCAATTCGACTACGTGACATGGGCGCATCGGGTCAGGCAATATGGTGGCCTGATATTTGAGAGTGGTAGATGCACTTTGACAGAATGGTGTTTGGTGAATTCAGTTAAACTTCTTCCCTCGGATGCATTCCTTTCGCTTCGCGCCGGCGCTCGGCCGTCCGCTCTTTCCTTGTTGACCTTCACAGACCTAAAAGTTCTGCGCTTGGTGCCGCTTCTCGTGCATCCGGTCCAGGCGAACGAACTGATAGGCATAACGTTGGTTGGGTTTCTGGTCTATTGCCCTTCATGACAAATTTTTCACCCGTAGAAGCTCGCTCACCGATCGTTATTACGGAACTCACTCGTTGCGTTTGTGCCTTACGGACTCTCTCCCTCTGTCGAGCTAAACCAGCAGCCCGACAACTGTGCATGATATGGGCAGAATGGCATTACCGACAAAGACAAGTGAGACTGCAATGGCCATTTCTGGCATATAAACCGCTGTCAGCCAATCATATTCAACCCCGAAGTATGGAACACCTGGGGCTCGATCCCGCGACCCGTTAGAAGTCCAACGTCTACCCACTGAGCCACGGGCTCGTTGTCCTGTCGGTTTCGATGGTGAATTTACACTCCACAGACGTGATTACAATGCATGTGCTATCTCATGAAATGTTGACCGAAATCCTAAAATGTGTTTTCGCCTCGAAAGGATTGCTTAAGTAGAGTTGTAATATTACTTACCGCTCTGCCCAATCCCAAGGTATTTCAGTCATGTCAGAATGCAGGCTTTTGAACGACCTTCTTTCCGGCCGCCGACAGAATCCACACTGCGAAACTGTGCACTTAAGTAGTAGGCATTTTATTTTGTTTTCGACGACCTTATAAATCCAAGTCCATTTTATAGGGGACGTACACACCAATATTCGTTTTTTGCTCATTTGGTAGCAAGCTTATATATACTTGAGGAGGAGGTATCTCCCGATTTTAAAAGTTTCTAATTATGAGATCTTTAAGATCTTGAAGTGTCTGCTCATAAAACATTGCAAAGTATGCAATGCGGTCGGAATCCACTCTAAAATCTTATGAGCCCGATATGGTATCTTAGTGGCGCCTCGCAATGTATGACTTCCTTTACATGAAAAATGTGCAGTTTGTGGTATGGAAAATCATAGATGGAAGTGTAAAAGCAGGTGGAATTGGAGATTATCGGAGAATTGATAACACCTTTAGACTGGAATTATACTCTTCCTTCAAGAGGATGTAATTTACCGCCAATTAGATAGTAATACGAATTATTTTCATGCATATTGTTTATGAAGTGTACCTGAATATATATGAACACGAAAAGTTAATATAAAAAATGC
Source organism: Spirometra erinaceieuropaei (assembly GCA_902702965.1). Classification (NCBI taxonomy): domain Eukaryota; kingdom Metazoa; phylum Platyhelminthes; class Cestoda; order Diphyllobothriidea; family Diphyllobothriidae; genus Spirometra; species Spirometra erinaceieuropaei. The sequence continues at coordinate 329,456 of CACRXP010000260.1, forward strand.
ATACTACAGAAGTAACTACTTTTACAAAGTGTATATGCAGACAGCGGAAAAAAGGCCTGTTGAAAAACCGCCATCCTGATATGACTGAAATATCTCGTTATTCTGCTGCACGATTATTACCGTTAAACCCCCTACCCAAGTGATCTTTTCTAATCGAAGATGCCTTTCAGAGCCTTGGTTAGCATTTCATGAGGGAGCATATCTACTGTATGTGCGTCCACATCTGCCACGCGTGTTGATGCATAATCCGGTTGACCTTGAAATGACCTTTTCGCTTGACCCAGCGGCAATCTTGGGCGCTTTTCATCTTACCGCAAAAAGCACTTTTCGGCGAAAGCTGCGGTCAGCAGAGGGCGGAAGTTGTCCATCATGTTTGCCAGAGTTAACCAGGTCCCTGACTTCCGAATGTAGCCGCTGTCAACTGTTTATCCAACCCCACCGAGGTAAAATACGTGACTGACGTTAGTTTCCGTTTAATTATGTCTATTCGAAATCCGCATTGCTCCTGACACCAATCGATGAGGCGTTTTTTGCGTTTTATAATGCTCGCTTTTTTCTAGAAGCGACACCGTCCAGAAACTGTGGCAGTCATCTTAGGCAAATGCTAGGTTATTTCCTCAATTCTTGCATTTTTTGTCTACCGGGTTAACCGGTTTGTTCCTCTTCACTTTGGAGGCGTATTGGCCCTTTGCTTGTATTTAAAAAAATATGAATCGATGTAGTCTAGACACAAAAAACGGTGTCCGGAAGGTTTGTGGGCGGTCGAACCGCAGTTCAGTGTGGCTCTGATTGTTTATATTTTGTAGAGTGGACGATTGTTTTTTTCGGCTTAAAATAGACTACTGGTAAATGTGAAACTCGCATACTTGGAGCAAGTATGCCGGACAGCGGGGTAACACCGACCGCATCTCTGTCGCCACCCATCTGTGTCTCTTGCAGTCATAACAGAAAAGACGCCAAAATTGCAAAATAGGCTCTCTTCGCAACAAGAAAAGGCTCATTTATATTTACAGTAGATGTACAATCTCCCAATGTTAACCGAAATTCGAAATGTATTTTCAATTCGAAAAGATTGCAGCATAATCTCAAGATTATGTAGTCACATTAGAATGATGTCTTTTAAAACGAGCTGCTTTCCAACCGCCTGCAGAAGGCACACTTTGAAAGCGTGACAATTAAGTAGTATGATTTTTTCCAATCGATTTCAAACACATTTCATAGAGAAAGTGCACCAAAATATTCCTTTTGCACTCATTTCGTAGCAGATTCCGTCTTCTTTAGACTTTGTGCTTGAAGAGATGGTATGTCTCGGTCTTCAAAACCTTTTCCAACTCCGGAATAAATTTGAACCCTACCTGCTCTTATACATGCATTAAGGGTCTCAAAGTGCAATCTGTATACTTTGCATGCCGTGAAAATCGCACACTTCACTGGTATATTGCGAAAACCTCATATACAGCTCATAAAACCTTGCAATGGATTTGGGCCATGTTGTGATCTATCTCATAAGCACCATTAAATAGATATACGATGCTTTACGGATAAACCTTTCGCGGTCTTCAAAAATCTCATGATTAAGAACTTTTTAATACCAGCGGCACCCAGTCTTCAAGTGTACAAGTTGGAGATGAAGAAATTTGCAACCAAACAAACAAAAGAATGCATTTTGCGCATATTTTTATGAATTATATCTTAATTCCTAAGGACATCGAGAATAAACTGCTTTCAGAGCAAGACGCGTGAGAAGGGGATGCGGTAGGCGCTGCGCAAGCCAGCTCCGTTATAAAATACTTCACACGCAGGTCGCCTTGGGACACGAAGTGAACGGCTTCGTGTATCTACTGGTAGTTATCTCCAGAGTCAGCCGGATATTGGGTACGCGGGATTATTTTTGCGCTGAAGTTGGACCACCACAGCTGACGCATAGATTCCTTTGAAGGCCAGATAAAGGCTCAGTGGGAAAATTGCCTTATGCGTCTCACCGCTCCCCCCCCCCCCACCCCCCACGTCTCTCCCCAGCCTGTCCGTTTAGCTGCCACCTGACGGCGAAGTATGTGACAATATGCATTTAATCAACCTGGAGATGAAGGGATTCGCAGTAGCCTCGCATGCTTCTATCTGTGTCTAAAGTGGGCGTAGATTGATTGCAGTGGTGTTGCTGCCCGCCTGCATGAATGCGGTGATTGCGGAAGAGTTGTCTAGCTGGATGTGAGACAGGTGGATCGTGTGCGGCTGCCGGAAGTTCGGCAGATGACGTTACGAGGAAATGGGAAGTTGGGGGCAGCGTGCATGAATCTAGGTTTCACAGGTTCTGCGTGGAAAGCTTACCGCGCGTGGGACCTCGTGTTGGGTTGTGTTCTGTTGCTAGTGATTGCACAATTTAAGAATTTATGAGGTGTGCTGTGGGGGGGGGGGGGTTGAGCGTCGGCGACAAGATTTGTTATGGAGGTTGGGTTAGATGTACTCAAGTATACACGAAGTTGTCTAATCAGAGCTATCCTGGTCTGAAATGTCGGGTCAGCGCGAGCAGGCGTAAAGATCGACGTTTGAGATGTTCTTCGGCACAGTATCGTCGTTGTCGTTGCTGGCAGCGCTATTAAGGTGGTCCAAAATACCCATGCAAGCCTGGTCTTGAATATACGTTGACTGTCAGGGCACATGGAAGCCTTCAGGGACTCCCTCTACCTGGCTGCCTGTTCGAAGCCCGACTGGTTTTGAGCGTTTCACGTAAACGCTGCCTGTCAGTCGATGTTGGGATTTATGCCCCGAGCCTGTGTTTTGTCCATTTGGGCTTTTCTTCTGTTCGTAGACAGCTCAAATGAAATTGATTGAGTTTCCGTGCCCAGTTTTGATAAATTGCCCAATTCTGAGCATCGTGAAAATCGCCGCCAGGAAGGCAACCCTATGCACGCCCACTTTTAGTTTTTTTTGCGGTGACCGCCTGTTTGATGTCCTACGAAGGACTAAAGTCCACCCTATGCCTGATGGGATTTAACCGACCCAGGGACACGTTAACTGGAAGCTTTGACCTCAGCGCTCCTTTTTTTCTCGTACATTGTGCTGCTAGGTTATCCGCACAGCCTCTTACGATGAAGGGGATCCAGCCTTGCGGCAAAGTCGCCAATGCTGTTGTCCGCTGTCTGTTGTTGGCAGCCTTGACCATATCCCAGGCAGCACCGCACTTTGCCTCTTTGACACCTACTTATTTACATCTGGCCCGTGTATGTGGGAGAAAGAATTTTTCAATCAGGAGTGGGCGCGTAGGTAAACGTGGTCGGACGCGGAAATAGAAACCCCCCCCCCCCTTACTCCCATACTTCCATAGTCCTTACCCTCATAACCCCGCCTCCAGTTTGGAGCATATTCACCTGTACTACGTGGAGTCTCCATACTCCCGTCCCCAACCACGAACATGTGTTAATGCTTTCGGTTTCGTGAAAAAAACACACTTCCTAAGCTCATTAGATTTCGGTTGTTCGGGCGGTTGGTGAATTTGTCAAGCCGTTTCCGTGTAGTGCGTTTGAATCGACAGTTAGGCCGTCGATTTCGATGTGCACCGTGTGCTACACACCAAGGTGCAACAGGCACGGTGACTTGCACGTGAATGAGTTAACAGTAGGTAGGCTAACTCATGCAATGTCAAGCGAAATTCCGAAATGCGTTTTCGTTTCGAAAAGATTAATTAAGCAGGGCTGTAAAACTGATCGTCGTGCAACATACTCCTATAATATTTCAATTACCTCACGATGTCGCCTTTCGAACGAACTTCCTTCCGGCTGCATGCAAAAACTACACTCTTAAAAAAATGACTACTTAAGTAGCATGCATTTTTTTTCATTGACTTTCAAAGCCCCTAAAAGTCCAATTATATTTCATGGAAAACATGCATAAAATATTCATACTATTGCTCATTCGGTAGAACATTCCGCCTTCTTCCAATTTATACTCGAAGGAAGGGTATAATTCGGTTTTAACAAAGTTTTCTAATTCCTGAATAATTTTGAACCCGCTATACCGTCACACTTGGATTCAGGGTTTCCAAACTACAAGCCGTATATTCTCCGCGTACGGAAAACACACATTGCTCAATGTTAATAAAGGGGGACTATATAGGGTTCATAAAATTTGGCAGTGGATTTGATCCATATTGTTAAATTCAGAGACATGAGGATTTATGAACGGACATTTAATTGTATTTAAAAGTCCCACAATTAGAAGCCTTTTTAAAACCGAATTATGTCCCTCCTACGAGTATAAAGTTAGAAGAAGTGATTTTCTACGGAATGAGCAAAAGAATGAATATTTTTATGCATGTTTTCCATGGAATATAATTCGCCTTTTAAAGCCATCGAAAATCAATGAGAAAAATTCATACTACTTAAGTAGTCAATTTTTCAGAGTGTAGTTTTTGCATGCAGTCGGAAGAAAGTTCATTCGAAAGCCGGCATCTTGAGGTAACTGAAATATTATAGAATTTGACATTTTAAATTGCCATTTCGTGAGTTAGCCCACTGAGTTAGTACAATGAGTGTAGGCCTGTGCAGCATCTGCCGCACTCTCTCATCCCCACTCCCCACCTGCACCCGGTGTCAAGACAGAGTCAAGAAAACCGGAGACAGAGGCGGGCGCAGGTGGCTGGCATGGCCGGACCCGCACCTAGGCGTGCAACCACACTATACACTTGACCAGGATTTTCCACCAACAACAACACCCCAACAGGGTTCAGGAGGACGAAGATGATGACTGGGCCGCTATGCCCACCACCCGTATACCCAACGGGTGTAAGGGAACTTCCAGCGCATAGCAGGCTGCGGGGTCCATGGTTTCTTGATACGGGCATAGCACGCGCTTTCAGACCTTTTGACTTGTAGTACATTTAGATTAACGAACGCAGATCGTATGTAAGCGTGGGAAGTAAATTCGCTTATTAGAATCAAATTCCTAGGCGAAGTGTTTCTCCCGCACTTAAGACGGAGAACTAGACAGCCAAGCGCCCAATTGGTTGGGTGTAGCCCACGCTCGTTTCCTAGGTCACTTTAATCGCTCAGCCGTGAGATCTGGCTAGCATGCAGTGCAATCGTCTTGACTGACAGAGCGCAGATGGGTTGCACGACTATGTGCGCTCAATGACTTGAGGGGGGGGGGGAGGGAGAATAAAATGGCCTTGGAAATTTTATCTTAGTCGATTGCTTTCAGCTGAAGGCAATCCGTCTGGGCGCCTTGACTGCGCCACTCTCCTGCACACTGCTATGAGCGCAGGTAGAAATAATAACAGTAATGGGCAAACTTGCTCAGCTGAAGTGAACTACAAACCAACAGCCTGACAGCTATCACCGTCGGCTGGCGCCGGAGGCCGGCGAAGCCAATGCATACGATCCGCTATCGCTAAACAAAATGCGTTGCCATACATGATGAATATGGCACGATGGTCTACATCAGTGTCCTTGCCATTGTTGTGGGTTTATTAAATCGAATAGACCTTTTGCGAGAAAAAGAGTTACACACTTTCATCCTTGCTCTGCGCCTAAAACGGGCCACTCCGGTAGATGCGCTGGACCGACACGGTGGGCCACATCGGATTCTGGTAGGCGCGATTGCGAATGCGCATCCATAACAAATGCCAATATTCGGGATCCGGCTTCAGGCCCAGCTACAGACTCACGCCACGCCAATTCCGATCCCTGCCACCCCCCGTTTTTGCTGTTGTCGTTGAAAACCCTGGTACAGCGTTTGTCGTGGACCAAGGGGTATGGCGGTACGCCTAACTGCCGGTTTTCGTCGTGCTAGTCACATGCGCCCTCTCCTGTCTTCCGGTCTTCATGACTTGGCCATGATACTGGACTCTAGGTGCGGGAGGAGGAGGAGGAGGAGGGAGTGCGACAGATGCTACGCAAGTCTACTGTCACTATACACTAATTCACACGTAAGCCACTGTCGATGCCGACACGCTACTCTATCGCACTACTCATGTTTTAAGCCCATATCCCATTTACTCTTTTCTATCCTGTGTATTTTCGCTTCCTCATCGTTTACCCTAGAAGGGCTCTTATTAGTACCTCGACTGGTATGGCCAGTCCATCTACTGTCTAGGTGAATTTATACTTCGGCTGGATTAAGTTTTTTCACTTGCTGCCTGTTCTCCTTCCACACCCTAGCCAAACAACAGCACCGAATGGAACTTCGACACGGTCGGCAAGCCCGTTTTCAGCGATGGTAGCGGCTTTCGTACCTACTACGACAGCGATGACGACAGTGATGCCGACGACTTTGTCGGCCATCGTGCAGAAAATGAAACCACTACCACGCACCAGGGTAGTACGCACTGTGCCTCCCCGTCGCATCCTCCGCCTGTCCCAGCGGGTACCCCTGCCTCACCCAGGCCTGCCTCGGCCTTCGGACTCCATCCATCGGCCGACCCTACCACTGCTCCCTCGGAAAACTCTCCTGGCGACGATGTGGTAACCACTGTTACCCATTTATATTGATATTGTCTTGATTGTAATTTCATTTTTAGCCCCACCTGCTGTAATCCTGATCGCGAGGCCTTGGTTAGTCTGCAGTGCTAAAATGTGTAGGCGCAAGACGGGCAAAGTCCTCAGGATTCTTGTCACAGTCATTGTGAATCTTTTTAGGGTTTCCTTGTAGTCCACACAGATCCCTCTATATTTGATTCGTTCGAGAGTTGCAGGACGTCTCAGCATTACAACGGCGCAGGCTGTTGTCAGAACGGGGTCTTGTTCACGAACCCTTCTGTGATATGTGTCCTCCCGAGAGGAGAGGTACTTCATTCTCCGGAAGTTTTACCGGCGAGAATCGAGACAATAAAATGACCAATTCTGGCTTATTAGCCGTCATCAACCACTGACACCTCGAACTTCATTATTGTTTTCTGGCGGCTATTCGGCCGCATGCGTGGACTGTATGACAGTTCGACTGCAGCGAACGACGTCCGCCACAGCGGGGCGGACGCGCGGGCGTTGACTTGTGCCTGAGTCAGTTTATAGTGGTAGTAGACTTTCGTAGCGCCCACCACACTCTCTCCTCTTGACCCCGGTGTCGAAACAGTCCGAAGAAGGAGACAAAGATGTGACCACTGGAAGAAATTTTTTGGCCTGACGTTTCGGACTCTCACTCGAATCAATCACCAGAGACAGTCGCAGATAATGATAATGGTGGCACAAGGAGTGCAGTATTTATAGCACGTGGCTGAAGAAGGCTGGAGGCCGGATCGGGTGCATTGGCAGCCAAGGCTAACCACCTGGTTTTCACTCAAATGAATAAGGGCAACACTTCGGGTTCATAAAGTCCACATAAAGAAGGAGCCATAGCAGCCTGACTCTTGGTCCTGCGAGTGGGAGGCCGGGGCAAGTTATCCCATTAGTTGGCAGCCTTCCAAGCCACACTGTGGTAGTTTAAACATGCATCGGTTTGTTTATGATGAGAAGTATGCTCCGAGTCCCTTGGGGATGGGGAGTCCCCAGAGACGATCCAGGCACCAGTCCGCTGTCCAGGCGGGGCTGTCTGCCCTCACACCGTGCCTACCCTTTTCCACCCTGTGATCAAAATTAGCTTTGTACACATGGTTTGCAATTTGACTGTGTCCGTGTGTTTCCGACCTTCGCTGCGTGATGCCGTCGTACAGTGGTGGAAGTGTCCGTGGGCAATTACTTGACGCCGTTTTTCGGCCTCGGGTGCAATAAAACTTAAGGACTAGCGAGAGCTAGCAAGTCCGGGCTGACCCCTCCATTATCCTGCATAAGGCCACGATTATTGACTGCTAGCCCTCATACGATTGCCTATGTGGACTGCAGGTCCTCAACTTCGAAACATAACTAAAATACAAAAGGTAATTTGGCAAGCATACGTCTGCTTTCAATAAATTCTCTTCAGGCCTGTACATTTACATGACAGGGGATGCACCAAGTGAACTTTTAAGGAGACGCTTAACTCAAGCTGTTTCACAGACCTTTCCAGCCGCTGACACCTGTGTACTGTTCTCCACCAGTCCCATCTTATACGGAAAGAGGACAAGGACAAACTGCCAGCTCAGACCACCTCTGTGTGTATTTAACCCTTCACCTGCTCCTGTGAGACAGAATATATTGGTCGCACGAGCCGGCGTTTCTCCAAAAGAATAAAAAAAAACATCTTCCAGCATGGTTAGGAAGCAGTCAAATAAAGAACAACAACAACTTGATCCTCGCTCACATGGTAGGCACAGATCATCGTGTAGACGCCAGAGAGGCCTTCAGAGTGATTCACAAGGTCACATCAAGCTACCCAAAGCTACATGGGCAGCGCTTGTTGGCTACGGCAGAGGCGGCTGCAATCAGGCTACGCGGACCGATCCTATGCCCACAGAAGAACTTCATACAGGTCCCACAGTTGCCATGGTTCAAAGCCACCAAGCTAGCCACCCGCATGTAATTACCTTCGCCGGGACCCACCTTCTCCCTGACGCTGACTGGAATTGTGGTGTTTTACTCTCCCCCTTCCCAAGCCCGAGCTACAGCTTAATTATCTACTTGCTCATATCCTTTCATTCATTACTTCACTGGCCATATAAATGTACAGGCCGGAAGAGAATTTAGCGAAAGCAGACGTATGCTCACCAAATAGCCTTTTGAATTTTACAATGGTAATTTTCGCAACGCTAAAACAGAACTTGAATACGCAGCAACCCACATTCAAAAGCGTGACTTCAGTTACGGGGGGTTTGCTTGCGTGGGGTTGCATTGCCAATTATCGGGCCGCATAATCTCAAGATATTTCAGTCGTGCCAAGTTGCGGGCTTCTGAATGCGCGTCCTCCAGGCCGCCTGCAGAAGTCTCGCGTACAAAAACAGTATGAAAACTGTTCACTGAACAAACATGTCATTCCTTACACCCATTTTGTAGTAAACAATGCCGTTTACATTCTGCACTCTATGAAAGGGTGTCTTTCGGTATAAAACGTTTGTACTTATGAGATGTTGGAGTGTCTTTTCAAATAACATCGTAACTCTCTATCAGTGCGTTCTGTGAATTGCTCAGAGCAAAATTTTATTAGCCCTATATGGTCCCTGTTTAGCCGCCTAGAGAAACGTGCGGGTCACCTGTGGAGACCTAGACGCAATTGCCACCACAGCAGGCGAGGTCCAAAATTTTTCGGGGCTTTAAGAGAACTTTTTAGTGGAATATTCAGAAACCCAATTTACTGAAAAATGGGTATAGGAAAGGGCACATTTGTTCATGTTCGCCATACCTTATTCTTCTAGTTTATACGGGCTATTCCCTGTAGTCCCTTGTTCTGTCGGCTTTTTACCCCCGAGTGCGTAACACTGGCATGCCGGCGCCAAGATACCTCTTGAGTGGTACAACTGTTTTCGCTTCCACATTCTCCATTAATATACAGAATGCTAGCTTATGCAGGACCGACCTTTCTACTACGGAACTAGCAGACGCTTTTCGATCGGTGATCAACTTCGGCATAGCAACTAGATCCGTAGGCGAAAGCCGTAGTGGCGCAGGGATTGCAGTGCTGTTGGCATGCCACTGCTCATACATGTGCCAATTAGGTGCACTTGTCACAATAATGACCCAATTGTCACTGCTGTTGATGATAATGACTCGGCACTTTGCCTGACTGTGACCCCGACGCTAGAAACAGTGCCCGCTCGCGAACTCCTTGCGTGGCACTACCCCGACAAAGTCTCAGCACCGAGTATGCAGGGGAACGGTCATTGTTCTTTTTAGTGGACTGCTGCCGGAGAACAATGACTCCAGCAGCTCTCGACCCATGTGGTTGTCACTTTCCGAGAATTTCGGCCGAGGTCCGTCGAATGAGCCGCGACTTGGGAGCTGGCGTCATTCTTCATCACCGCTGCCATATGTGCGGCTACCGGCGGCAAAAGTAGTTCTTCTGTTTTTCCGACGTAGTTGCTCTGACCGCAACTGCACCAAATTCAGTAAACTAGTAGTCGCTCGGCCTGGTGACGACTTCCTCCGGTCTGTGTGCAACCCCAGCCCTAGGTGGCGTTAGAGGGCTGATGGCGGCTTCCGATATGTCCTTGGCATACGGGAACGCTTGCCAAAATGTGGGCCTGGTGCGATTTGGTCTCTCCTGTCGTTTTCGCACGCACCGGTTAACGAAATCGCGTGAGTTACCATTCGCTCTCACCTTTCGTGTGTTTGTGCACGAGATCAGTTGGCAAACACCCGTAGATTCCTCTGGTCTCCGGTGTAGAAACTACTCCACAGTCCACATGGCTTTGCACAGCTGGACTGCTACACTGTGTAATCGCACTTTTATTTTCCAAAAACTGGCGGGACCAGACTGCAGCCACTCACAGCGCAGATGATCCATTCTGCGGGCAATCTGTATGCGTTGTTTTCCTCACCACTGCCGCAGAAAAAGCACAGTAGACGAACCTGTTGGGCACCTCGAACTAATCATTTGAAGGGACAACTTTCCTAGCAATATGCAAGTTTTATGACATTCTTCGTTTTTACAATATGAACTCGAATTCACCCATGCTCTTTCGCAGTCATACAGCAAAGAACCACTTGCCTTTCATGTTGGAAGTTCCCAGTCAGGGGAATTTCGTCGACGTAGTCAAGATCCCGCTGTTCGCACGTTCGCGTTGTGTTATTCTGAGAACCCGGTCCTTATGTATAAAGAGAACAGGTGAACGAACAGAGCCAAGTCCGTTGGTCTGGAGTCCTGTGGGATCGCCCAGTTCGCTCTATGTCTGCCTCTTTCTTGCGTATGAAGGCATACTATGTTCCATTTCTTTTCAACGAACCCGTACAGTAGGTGGGCTAACTCATGAAATGACAACCGAAATTCCGAAATGCGTTTTCGTTTCGGAAGTAGGGTTGTAAGACTAATCAGTCAGCCTGCAACATAAAGCTATCATAGTTAAATTACTTCAGGATGACGGCTTTCGAATGAACTTCCTTTCGGCTGCATGCAAAAACTACAGTCTGTAAAAAACGACTACTTATGTAGCATGAATATTTCCTATTGATTTTTGAAGCCCTTAAGAATCCATTTATTTTTCATGAAAACTATGCATAAAAATTTTTATTCTTTTGCTCATTCGGTAGAAAATTGCGTCTTCTTCCAATTTTATACTCGAAGGAGGGACATAATTCGGTTTACAAAAGTTTCTTATTGTAGGACTTTTAAAGATTGTGAAATGGCCGTTCATAAAACGTCATGTCTCTGCATTTGCCAATGTGGCTTGTAAACTTGACAATATGGATCAAATCCATTGATAAATTCTATGAACCCTATATGGTCCCCCTTTATTTCCGTAGAGAAATGTGCGGATGTCCGTACGCGGAAAATATACGGCTTGTAGTTTGGAAACCCTGAATCCAAGTGTAACGGTAGAGCGGATTCAAACTTATTCGGGAATTTGAAAAGTTTTTAAAAACCGAATTTACCCTTCCTTCGAGTATAAAAAATTGCGAGAAGACGTAATTTTCTACCGAGTGAGTAAGAGAATGAATATTGTTATTCATGTTTTCCGTGAAATATAATTGAATTTTTAAGGGCATTGAAAATCAATCAAAAAAATTCATGCTGCATGAATAGTCGTTTTTACAGAGTGTAGTTTTTGAATGCAGCCGGATGGAAGTTCCTTCGAAAGCCGGCATCCTGGAGAAATGAAATATTATAGAATTATGCTTCAGCCTGACTGTTTTAAAGCCCTACTTAATAAATCTTTTTAAATCAAAAACGCATTTCGGAATTTCGGTTGACATTTCATGACTTAGCCCACCCACTGTATCTTTGCTAATGGGATGTCGCATGCGGTAAGTAAATATGACAGTGAGGCCTATCTTGTATTACGCCGAACAAGCGCTTACCTTGTTTTAACGCGTCCGACGCACTTCTGAACTGTCACAATGTGCTTCGGGTGCAGACTGGTAGCCTGTAGGTGCAAAAGGAGAGGAAGATGGGGGTGTGTGATCGCCGGAAGCAGGCGCGGGCAACCAAGCCTTTCGCTCTATCGGTGTCGAGCGCGAGAGCTGCTTATTACTGCCATCATCGCATCTGCATCCTATAAGTTCTTGTGCCCTTGTCACCCTTACCCGTAGTTCTCTCTGTTTATGGTTTTGGGTGAAGATCCGAAACGTCAGGCGAATAGGCGTCTTGTTCCAGCAGTTGTGTTTGCCTCTTCTCAAATCGGCCTTTCGCCTGAAAAGAGCCAGCCGGCAATATCAATACGATGTCCATTGCTCTTTTTATTAAGTCCTGGTTTGCATGCGTGTAGAAAGAGACACGAATTTCGTGCACACCCTGGCGTTGATTTAGGCCCTCCACCCTACCTCCAATCCTTCCGTTGACTTTGTGCCGGGCTGCTTGCTGCGGACTTCTTCCTTGCTAGACAAAGTCAAAGGGTTTGTGTGCGACCAAGCATTTGTCTGAGAAAAGTCTCCAGAAACAAGT
>CACRXP010000260.1:344670-363590 GCA_902702965.1 Spirometra erinaceieuropaei
TGTCCTCGGAAAGCTGACTTAACAGATGAAATGCGTGGACGCAATATCTATGTTAATAGATAGCAACTTTAGGTAAATTAGTAACATAAAAGAAATGTTAAAGATAACGTTTCGTTGTTTGGAAATACGAAGTTTTTTTTAGCAAAGCGGAAAATCTCGGACCATTCAAAAATTGCTGTCGTTTGCTAAAATTCATATTTATGCGTAAAAACCCTGTCTATGCAACACACGAAGTAAATACGAAGGCGCAAGTAGGATCATCTTTCGGTGTAGTTCACACTTCGATATATCTTGAGAAGTAGTGTAATTCCAGGTATGGGGGTTTGTACACAGCCTACATTTTGCGTACAGATTCCAAGACGGTTCCCCGAGGATTCGTGGGATTCCTTACACTTGAAGTGATTGAGATGTGATTCAAAAAGTCAAACAGGATTTTGCCTGATTTAGCCGATGGGGACGTCATAGGAACAAAATTTTTCATAAGGACACATGTTGCCACGCGGGTCAGTGACTGATAAATTGGAATAAATTTGACAGGTGTGATCGTAAACATACCATCGTGTGTATATAAAGAGAAATTTTCTTCTGTGGAATTAATTTGCACTTTCCGTTTGTTCTGGATTTCGCTGAGTTTCAGATCGGCATTGAAATGGCTCTGAATGCCTCACGATTTTCAGTGCTTTTAATCGATTGCCCATAAGGACAGATTCCGTCTTATGCGTTTAGAAAAACCTTTAAAATAAGTTACGTATTGCGGGCATTTTCGGAAATGTGGAGTATTTAGACTTTCTTTTTCGTGTAGGGCGTTTGGGTCGCATTTGAAGACTCGCTCAAACATGAAACCTCATCGTCGAATAAAATGAACGTCCACAGCAATCGTCGAAAACAAACTTGCCATCGGTTAATTCGACAAAGTTATCTAATAAGCCACCTTTTTAAGAAGTGCCTTAATACTGCATTCCATTCATGGATTTCTGTGTACTTTTTGCGCAATGAAATCAAGAAAAAATTTGGCACTTTTGGCTCATTGCCAAAAAACCCATAATTTTCTGCCGCAAACATAATAACATGCCTTACTCTTTACGTTGCATCCATTTTAACCATCTTTGCACACTTTTAGGCTCCGTTTTACGATTATAAACGTGCCATGTAAATACTGATACTTTGCTGAAGCCGCCAACACTGCTCGTTCCATTTTTAAATTTCGTATGTGCAGAGGCTAGTCCGCACGATAAGTAATGTTTCACACGTTCAAAACTGAATATGACCATTCAGTGGTCATGGAGTTTTCCAAGCGACAAAACAATTTCGATTTATTTAAACGAAGAATTGCCTGCGGGCGTTATCACTGCACTTTAGGGCACCAAATCACACAGATATGCTAATCTGACTTCTAGAAATCAATAAACTCTCTGGTCCTTTACAAATAACCCGAGTTTTAGTGAGCTTGTTCCCGCAGTTGACATCGGACGAAAAATTAATTTTCAAGTCCGGAAAGCTCTTGAGGGTAAATTCCTCTCCTCTCAAATACTCCCTGATGCCCAACCGAAGTCTGTGACAGCAGGCATCAGCACGGGAAATAGCCCGACCGTATCGCAACGTTCATTTTCGCTCAAATTTGTGAACATTTTGCTTGATAAAATTACATGCACACATTTCCTGCACATGGAAATGACATTTCCTCGAAGAGGAAGAGCAAAGTACGCAACGCTTAAGCCGTCCGAAAATTCCCTCACAACAGGTTCTCTCATCAGGTTTCATTGGATAGGTCACGCTCTATGTCTTTGCATTTCAATCAAGGCCTTTTCATTTTCTTCCAGCCCTCTGGTCCCTATTTCCGCGTAACTCTGCGAAAGCGGAATCCACGACAGAACAATGAATTGCAGGACATCAGCTTCAATTATGTTCCTGGGAAGGGTGAGCTCCTGATATTTGTGTCTTTTTTTGGACCGCTCCGACTGCCTGTTTGTCATATGCCTTTGTTGTGCCTGGCGGATTGAAGGCAGTTCTCCTCCGCCGTGCATGCAACGCTAAAAATCTGAGGACACAACACACAGTTAAATAGTTCTGACAGTCGAGCTTTCTCGATTTTTTAACACCCACCGAAGCAGGCCGTCTTCGTGGTATCCCGGCTGGGTGACTACGTAAATTATGGACTGTCTCCTACAGTATTGTTTGCACAGCCAAGTGTCCTTTACCTTGCCTTGTAGTTTAGAAGAGTTGAAAAGGCCTACCTGACTGCCGATACGGTAGCTGGCCCATCTAATAATATGTTAACAGAAATTCTGAAATAAGTTTTCGATTTGGAAATATTACCTAAGTGGGACTGTCATGTTGGTTATCGAGCACAATAATCCCAGGCTAGTATAGTCATGAAGAAATGCCGGATTTACGATCAGCTTTTTTGCGGCCGCCTGCTAAAATCATACGGCAGAATGTTAATACGCAGGTAGTGTGAATTTTTCACATTGATTTCCGACGGCCATATAAACTCAGCCATACTTTATAGAAAACACGCACATAGTTATTCTGGTTAGATCGCAGTTGGCAGCCAGGAATGGGGAAGCGGGCGACGACCTCAACCCTAATCCTAACCGAAGTCGTAAACGGAACCGTAGCCCTTAGACAGTCTAACTGAAAAACCTAACCGTAATACTGAAACCTAATCGTACGCCCAAGCCCTAACCTTAACCCGATAACGTAAGCCTAAAGGCATAACCCTAACCCGAAAATCGGAAACAATTAACCGGTGCCCTAATCCTAACCTCAAACGTAAAACGGAAGCCAAATGGACCGGATATAATTATGGAGCCCCACAAAATAGCCCCAGTAAACAACCCCCCCCCCGTCGCCTGTAATACGGGACCTGGCTAACAACTGCGATCTAGCCGTTATTTCTTTTTTGTATTCGTTTGGTAGAAAATCACGTCTACTTCAGATTTCATTACCAATGCTACAGCTCCACTTGAGTAATTCTTTTAGATTGAATATATATTTCGGACTTTCAGTCAATATTTCACGAAATAGGCCAGCTACTAGGTCTGGGCTGCAGATGCGCTGAATCAAAACTGACTCACAGCACGCGTTTTTCGGGCTGCACGAGCCTATGCCTACAGCCACACACGCATGTGTTTCACGCCTTCGCACCGCGCCAGGAACTGCGCTGATCCCAGCACCAGCTGATTTACAGGCTCGACGGTCGACTTGTGCTTGGCAGTAGAAGGGGGGAGTCCACCCGCACTACACGCCAGCACATTTCTCACCATACTAAATCTGACCCGTTTGAATCTACCACGGCGCGCTGTCACCTATTATTTGGAAAATTACCAACTAACGGGATAACTCCTTCCCTCCGTGGGCTGAGATTGAGGCTGCAACGGCTCCTCCTCATTGTTACCGTGGAATTTCATGAGATCCAGGTCACCCGTACAGAATCCTGGTACATGTAGTGAGAACCAGGTCGTGTGTGGCACGCGCAGACGGGCCGTCCAGCTTTGTCTACCATTGCGTCTTGACATTTTCTTGGTAGAGGGATGCTCACCAATCGTTTTTTACGGAACTCACTTGTTCCGTTGTGCCTTACGGACTCTCTCTCGAGCCCAACCAGCAGCCGTACAGCGGCGTATGATATAGGCAGAATGTTATTACTGACAAAGATAAGGCAGACTGAAACGGCCGCTTCTGGCTTATTAGCCGTCGTCAGCCAGTCATACCCAACCCCGAAGTGTGAAATACCTAGGGCTCGAACTCGCGACCTGTTATTTAGAAGTCCAACGCCTTTACCCACTGGACCACGGGCCCGTTATCCTGTCGGTTTCGATCGGGAACGGAACGAGAGAGTTCCGTAAGAACGATCGGTGAGCCCCCTGTACCATTGTATATTCCCGATCAAAACCAACAGGGCGACGGACCCGTGGCCCAGTGGTTAGAGGCGTTTGACCTCTAACTAACAGGTCGCGAGTTCGAACGCCAGGTGTTACACACCTCGGGGTTGGGTACGACTGGCTGACGACGGTTTATATTCCAGAAATGACCATTCAGTCTCCTTTGTCTTTGTCGGCAATAACATTTTGACATTATCTCTCTGTCGAAGCATAGTGTGTCGGAACTATTCATGCACAGATTGCCGGTTCTACGTCTACTGCGTTGGGGACGCGGTGGAGGTGGCTGTTTACGACGACCGAAATTCCCTATTGGGACCGATATGCAGAGCTTCACGACTGAGAATAATGACATTGAATGGCGTTTTGCAGTCGAGCCAGTGTGCTTGTAGGCCATATAGTCTGCATTCGCGGAGGCATTGTGGACGCTGTAACTGCTCCACTGTCCGTTGAAGTGATCCTCTAATCGTCAGCTCGCTTCCGCCGCAGGACCACGGAAGCAACGAGTCGGATTTCAGTATTCACTGGTAGCTCTTTCCCTCTCTCTCACTGTGTCGCAGACTGTGACATTTACAGGACAATAATCCGCCACGTGCTGCTTCCACATGTGCAACATACTCTACTTATTTACTTCTGACATTTCAGGAATTTACAGTTGGCCCCTTTGCTTTGCCTTTCACTGACACTCATGACATTTTCGCCTTCGCTTCGTGTTTTAGACTCCGCCGACGTTCTAGCGCGAGAATTGGTGGAAGCCGACCTGCTGGATGGATGTGACCTTCTACTGGGTGGGTTTCCGATTACCTACAGTGCCACATCTCCCCTCAGCCTTCCTCCTCGCGTTGTCTTCCATACGCTCACGCTTTCAGTCATATTACTTTCATGACGCACTTTTGCATACCCATCTCAGTGCCTGGAGATTGAATAACTCCAACACATTTCTCAGGCAGGCCCTGACTGGGTGAGAACTGAGCGGCTAGTGACGACGGCATGGTTGAGGGTACTGCTGGGCGCTATTTTTGATTTTAAGTCGGGGTGTAGATACAAGCAGATACTATTGCACAAAAAACGGAATTTATTGTGCATTTGGTCGGTATCTCTCAACGATAACCGCACCGGCTCTTCTTGAGGAGCTTTCGATAAACTTATTGACTACCTTCTGAAACAATTGCTGCCGCCATATTCAGAGGCGAATGATGGTCAAACTTGTGAAAGTGAATTTGCCACTTTTTTCATCTTTTCAGAAATTAATGAGAAGATTCTTCGGAAGGAAGCCTTATAGGCCCAATCCTGAACATTTGAACCGAAGTCTATCAGCTTCAGCGGGGCAACCGCGCCATATTCATAAACTGCCAACAGGCAGCAAGTAGTGTACACATATTGCATGATTCACCCACACTCATAGCTCAAGTACTAGGGAGATGCACACACACACGTGTTTCGCCGATATTCTGCCGTACCGTTCAAAGTTTTCCCTATATCTTTTGAAACTGCGCTGTTCTTTCTTTCCGAAGAAGAACGTATTGCGAAACGCCCTAGGCCCGAATTAATACCCTAGTTTCTAGTACCATTCCGCACTCATTTTTGTTGCCATCCTGGCAGAGATGAGTTAAATCAGCCTTTCCATTGGTGCCTACGAACCTCCATCTGCTTAAGTCAGTAATACAGGGCAACGGGCTCGTAGCCCCGTGGTTAGAGGCGTGGGCTTCTAACTAACAGGTCGCGAGTTTGAGCCTCGGGTGTTCCACACTTCGAGGTTGGGTACGACTGGCTGACGACGGCTAATAAGCCAGAACTGGGCATTCCAGTCTCCCTTGTCTTTGTCGGTAATGCCATTCTGTCTACATATCATGCGCTGCTGTGCAGCCGCTGGTTGGGCTTGAGAGAGAGAGAGTCTGTAAGGCACAATGGAACGAGTGAGTTCCGTAAGAACGATCGGTGAGCGCCCCCTACCATTATACCTTCTCTCCACCGGTCACCCCCATGCGCTTACCATCATCCCGACAGTCTCCCATTCTCGGAAACGCTGTTGGCCTCTCCGCACTATCCGTTTCGAACACCTGATTCTAGCTCACGTCGCCGGAGTGATGGTTACTAGGTTACTTTTATGTATCGCGGGCTCGACGTCGGCCTAATAACATTTCGGGTTCAGGTTCGAGATGCTGCGGTATGCGCGCTGATCAGTGGGCCTCAATTGCAAGGTGTGTGTGTGGGTGTAGTTATTCCACCACGGCCACCTTGACCTGCCCGAACCGTACTAAATGACATGCTGGAGCTAGTAAATTGTGACCGAAATAACTCGCTCATTTATCTCCTCCCTGCGCAATTTAATGCCTCACTAAACTTGCAAATATAAAAACCGATTTTACCGGGTGGAATGCAACATCAGGGGCGATGTTCCCTGCTGTACTTCTTACTCATATCTGGTCATCTTCCGCTGAAGTAGTCCAGTTGCCCGTTCAGGTAATTTCACCGGATACGACTCCCCCAAGGTGGCGGTAAGTCCATCGTCCTCACGGTCTGGCTGGTGGTTGGACCGGATCTGCGTGTAGTCCTGTCCGCGAGTGGTGATAGAAGCCGACAGAAGACCGTCAAAATCTGCGCAACGCTCGCCAAGAACCAGGTACTCTGCCTTGGTTTCGCGTGCGCTGTTCGATGAAGCTGTCGTGAAGATAAGTCCAGGTTTTAACTTGTCGCCCCTGTAGCTGATTGAGGTTCTGCTTTGGAAATCCCGCCATGACATCTAGTTTGCCGTCTAGTTCTCAATCGCCCGATTTTGTGCCTCTGTCTGACGCACCCACAAAGGGTTTAGGGAGGGGTTGGCTAATGAGCCGAATCCCTCGCAGCTGCGTCAGGCGGCGGCACAAGATCGACGAAACGGGCGTGCCTGTTAAGTAATTACACAAGGACTGCAATCGTTGCAAAGTCACCGTGGTTTCACATGAGGCCTGATTGCTCTCTCCCTCACTCCAAAGGCCTGAAGATAACAACTCATTAGCTTCAATCAGTCCCTATGGTGGTGACCTCGTCCGCCCTCAAGCGCTGCAAATCATCTGGGTGTGGTCAGCGGGAGGCGATGGGCGGGGTCACCGTCGCCAGGCCACTGATGACGTAAAAGGAGATAGTTTACTACAAAGCAACCTTGCCCCATAACCCTGTATCTGCCTTCGCATCCAAACATTTGTCTCGGCTCCAAGGTTTGAGTGTGAATGTGAAGCATCTGGAGATGCACTGCACCTGTTCAAAACCCCTTTTTGGACCAACATGTGGAGAGCCGGCCGTCTTTCACTGCCAGGGCTTTATGTATTAAATCCGTTATGATTGAGTCCGTAAATATGCCTTCTTGTTGTTAATCATCTCGTTTTTGGCCATTTGGGACCCTCCACTCCTGACTTTTCAGCTTGCGGATTGTCATAAGTTGGTTTAATTAGCAGTACTGATTCTCGTTGCAATAACTATTCAAAAATCGGATATGAATTTGTCATTTCCCCTTGTCAAAAATCACAGGGACTCAGCGAGGGGCTAAAGTAATATCTTCGAGTAAAGCACAGTGATTCCATTCGGGACCGTCTAAAACTTCAGTCCAGATGTCCAGTATCGTTCAGCTCTTGCAGTCATTTCCGATCGTCGGCACAAATGTTGTCCTTGAACTAATTTTTTCCCGCGTCGTCCCAATCTTTACTGTTCCAAACTTTGTTACTTTTATGCGTTTGGTTACAAAGTACAGAATTATGCGACTTCCACTGCATCGGCACAGGGCGAATCTTTGCTGATTCATCCTGCGTGTTTATTTTGCCCGTTGCCTGGCGTTCGACACATATGTATCCGGCTTATCAGCAATTTCGGAGACCAGTTCTACGTTTGTACTTTTAAGTTCTGCCTTGCAATCTCTGCGATAGCGTATTTCGCATCGGTTGATGTTGTCCGGGTGTAACACAGACTTCTGATAGGTTGTGTAATTATTTACCGTTCTGACAACACAGGTACTAGCTAGAAGGCCTGTACCTACGTTGCGAGTACGGTAAATAATTACACAATCGTATACTAGTGGCCGCCTGTTGGTGGTTTGCGAAAATTACGCAATTATGCCGCTGTAGCTGATGGATTTCAGCTCAAATATTCTGATCAAATTTCGGGCCGTGCCTAGAAAGGTCGGTTCCGAAGGATTTACTCGCGCATAAATTCCCTCGAAAATTAAACAAGGCAATTCTGGCAGGCACTTTAAATCATATCTAACAGTTTTTTTTTCGTGTTAAACCTCTTTGGCTTTGGGATAACTTGCAACCTTTACAACTCTTTAGTGGCCCACCACATGAGTCAACTGGTCGCCAATCCGGCCGAGCGAGAGCACGTTTTCCCTCTGGTAAGCCCCTTATTCCTGCATCGTGTTGACACGCCACTCAATATTTGCCTGTTCATAGTTAGCCATACTGCCTAGCTACTTATCTGCCTCACACGCATTGTTTTTACTACTGACAATAAGAAGTTGTGAACCATTTTCGGCGCAAAATTACTTCCCGTAAGGATAGTCACATGGCCGTCATTTCACTCGGAATAAACAGAGACTTTTTTCCGCGGTGTAAATATTAAACTGCAAGATACAGCCCAGCAACTTAAAATTCGTCTGCTGCTAAAAGTTTTTGCGGTTGTGCGTGTGTCTTAATTTCCATAATGATTGCTACTCGTTCGTACACACTACAAACGGGCTGCTTGGCGGCTCGGACCAGCTACGATTAGGAACAGGCGAGTCATGGGGGAACGGTCACTGGCTTGCCGCCGTACGCGCGAATGATTGGGTCAGTTTACCAAAATATTACTTAAGTGGGGTTGTGATATTAGTTATCGTGCAGTATAATCTGTAAATGTTTCAGACACTTCAGGATGCCGGCTTTTAGACATGTCTTTCCAACCATTTGCAGAAACTACACTCTGTAAACAATGACTTCTTACGTAGTATGCAATTTTCACATTGACTTTCGATGCCTTTATAAACTCAAGCATGCGCAAAAATATTCTCTCCAGTAATCATCTGGTAGCAAATTACGTCTTCTTCAAATCCTATACTCGAAGGGAAGAGTGTCTTTTAGTTTTAAAAAGTTTCGGACTAGGAGATTTTTTAAGACCCTTGAGTGTCCAACTATACAGTATCGCATCAACGTGTTTATTAATGCTGCTAATGAAGTGGAAAACAAGTTTTACGAGCCCTACATGGCATTTTACCAGCTCATAGAAATGTATGATTCTCATTACACGGAAAAAAATATAGCTCGTAGTTTGGGAATCCTGAATGTAAGCATTATCAGCAAGTTGGGTTTAAAATTATTCAGGAATTTGAAAATTTCTTTTAGACCGAATGATAATTTATTCTCAAGTACAAAACTGGAAGAGGACGTAATTTGCTACCAAATGAGTAGGAGGAAAAATAATTTTTTTTATTTCTTCTATAAAATGCATTTGAATTTATAAGGGCATCAAAAATCTATGAGAAGAATTGATAATACTCAAGGCAGCCGGCAAGTTCGTTCAAAAACCGGCATTCCGACGTGACTGACATATCATGGGATTATACTACACGATAATTAGTGTGGCGACCCTACTTAACCAATCTTTTCGGATTGAAAACGCATTTCAGAATTTTAACCAACATTTTATACGATAGCATATCTACTGTATTTCATTTCGTTTCTTTTTTCGACGTCTGCACAGTAACATATTTCTTTTAAATAGGAATGGCGGAACTTTGCCCATTCATACTTTTTATTCATGATTTGGTTCCTGTTACTCAGCACGTTGTTTGTTCACGTGACTTTGTCTGCGGTCTAAGTATTACACTGGAACATACAGCCCTGCTATTTAAAATTCCTCTGCTGTTAAAAGTTTTTGCCGTTGTGCGTGTGTCTTACTTTCCATCGTTTTTTTTAAATATTGATTGCTACTCGTTCGTACACACAACAAACGGGCTGCTTGGCGGCTCGGACCAGCTACCATTAGGAACAGGCGAGTCATGGGGGAACGGTCACTGGCTTGCCGCCGTACGCGCGAATGATTGGATCAGTTTACCAAAATATTAATTAAGTGGGGTTATCGTGCAGTATAATCTGCAAATGTTTCAGACACGTCAGACTGCCGGCTTTTGGACAAGCTTCTGCCCGGCCGCCCAAGTATTCTTATGGAAATTCAATCTGAGCCTATTAGTATCGAACAGTCTGATTTACCCCAAGTCAGTTATTCATTTCTGGGGAAATTAAAAAGCTGCAACTTCAGGACCGAAGTACCCATCAGAAAGCACACAGGGAACGCCGGAGGACCCACTGATGAGCCGAACCCCTTGCACCTGTGTCATGCGGCGGCAGAATATCGGGGAAACTACGCGTGTCTGGGCTTCTAGCAGGTACCAGTGCTATCAAGTATGGCATATCGTGCCATCGCAGTAAAAACTACACTGGAAAAAATGACTGCCTAAGCAGTATGAGTTTCTTCTATTGATTGATATTTTGGCAGATTTTGAATAATTCATATTGACCCAACTGTGAAAAACTCGGCTCCTCGGTGGGATTCGAATCCACGCAGTAAGGGGAAGGCTTTAGCGCAGCCAACGCTCCAACCACCTGAGCTACGATGGCAGTTCGACCGTCGATTTCGACGATGTCCAGCGTGTACCCCACAGCAGGTGGTAGGAGCAGGCACGGTGACTTGCGCGTGAATTTAGCTTATGGTCGATGTAGACTTGCGCTGCATCTACCATACTCTACGCTCCCCCTACCTGGACCCGGTGTCAAGACAGCGTCAAGAAGACCGGAGAAGGGGGAAGGCGGCGGTTGATGGCACGGTCGAGCACGCACCTTTGCGCACCACTGTGCACCCCCTAGTCCACTTAGTGAATGACCAGGACTTTAACCAACAACAATAAAAGGAGCTGATGCGACCGAAGTCGCACCTGACTCGCACCGAACGGAGTGACAGATATAAATATACTGTTTGGAAAACATGCAGGCAAATATTCTTCTGCTCAGTTGTTGGCAAATTACGTCTTCTTTAAATACTATACTTGTAGGAAGAGTGTCATTCAGTCCAAAGTAGTTTCTTGATATGTCAACAACATCAGCCGACCGTTATCATTCCGATATGTTCTGCCGACTGATGCAAGAACTGGCTGACAATCGGCTGATGTGTTTCTTGTTAATTATGACCGAGCTTTTTTGAAGAAGGAGACGCGATCGCTGGGACAAGAGCTTTATTAGCCTGACGTTTCGGATTCCTACTCGAATCCATCATCAGAGACAAAAGCAGAAACGGGTGGTTCATTCACAAGGGGCTGCAGTATTTATAGGATGCAGTCGCCATGCTACCGCATACCTCTGAATATTTACGGCTCCCCCCATCATCAGGGATCGTTGCACGTGGTGTGATGGCCGACATTAATTGCTGCAATCTCATCACGCGCGTTGGATGTTGGTGTGATGATTACCCGACCATCTGACGAACCGACCCTGATGTTCACCTGTGTGTTCTCTTGGTGTTCACCTGTGCGCTTGTCGCGTGTCTTATTACGCCGCCTAGGCGAAGTATCAGCACCGAGTATGGAAGGGGATGATCATTGCACTTGTTAATGGACTGGGAACTAGTAAACCGTGACTCCAGCAGCTCCCGGCTAACGCGGTTGTCACCTCTAGCGGGACCGAGCTGGCCAAACGGCCCCTCTATTATCCCCTCAAAGTTGGTTTTACTGCGACTGTTGTGAAAGTAATTACCAGGGCCAGTTGTGTCATCAATACTCGTTTCTGGCATCTCCATGGACAGCTGACCTGGACTCCTAACGACGGTTGTACAGCCATTTTGAGTGGCTGCGTCTTGGTCAACTCACGATTTTTTTACTTCGGCGCATGATATCTGTCGTAACTCGCAGCCATGTTTTCGTCTGCACTCCTTGGCAACTTTACCTCATCCGCACTCAAAGTGCTTCCTGAGGGACACCTTGATGTCACAGAATGTAATTAGTGGAACCCATCGCCTCGTACCGCGGCCTGATCCGAAAAAACACAGTAGCCGCTGACAGTAATTGGCGTATGATGCAGTTGAGAGGACTTTGGACTTCACTTTACCCTGCTGTGCAGATTGAGGACGAAAAAAAAGAAACCAACCTTTTTCTGTCCAGACTGGCTGCTGCATATCTCACAATACCGCTTCCGTTCGCGAAATCAGCTATGGTTATTAGGCGGAAGTAATTAAAAACTGCTTACTAGCAATGTGAGTGCGGGCTTTGTTGTTGCGAGCTTGACCTGAACTGGGCTCTGGCGTGAGAACTTCGAGCCTTCTCTGAGCTCTGATGACCAACCTATCAGCTCCTGTCTCCCCTCAGAGTGATTCTCATCCTTCTCCAGTCCGTTCATCATCATGCGACCCCCTTTGTTATCAATAAATCGCCGATACTACACTGAGTTTGCGTCACATAAAAGACGATCGAGCCGCACGGTGCGTGTCCTGCTTTCGTCAACACTGGTGGCCTGGCTTCATGTGGGCCGTTTACAGGAGCATGAAATTAGGTTGTTTCTGGTCGACGTCTGTGATGCGTCTGTGCCCTTTTGAATACTGAACCGCGCTCTTGGCAGGAGCTCGAGAACTGATGGTTTTTGATCACGTTACCTGGCAACCATCTCTACACTGAAGTACGCCTACATCGTCTCGAATGAGACGGTGCTTACTGGTTGAGACATCACGTGGATGCCCACGGTGATTTCGTCACCCGCCTCATGTGTGCACATTGCTGCTGCCCTCGCCCACCTCCCCCCGTCTTCTGGACTCTGTATTGTCACCGGGTCCATGTGGAGAGCAGGAGAGAGCGAGGTAGGTGCTTTGAAAGTCCGCATTCACTATATACTAAGCTTATGACACCGTCAATTAAGGTCTACAAGGTTAGCTACAGACCCGGCTCAGCATATCCCGCCAAGACCTGGCGGCAGTTTGTGGACCCACGGTATTCGGTCTGTGCTGTCCATGGAGAGAGATAGAGGGGGGAGATTATCGAGGTCCGCTTCTACCGTTGGTCGCGTACAAGGTTGCTACTATTCGCAACGCTAAACCGGACAAACCTCTGTTGTTAGGAGTGCAAGCTAGTAAGTAATGATCGATCTCGGTAGTTTTCATAGTGAGAACGCTTGCGAGACCAAATTGTAATACAATTCACACTGTCACAAAGGCGAATTCGAATTATGGACCTCTCTTTCTCTCCATTGCCAGTACTCCGTGAGGTTATTTCCTCCGCTACATATCTGCTCTCATGCAAGAGCCCGGTTTGTTATCGTCAATTGCAAATTTCCATACCATTTTGACCGTTTTTACATCCACATCGAACTACTGCAGTTTTAGCTATGGTTATATGACACCCATAATTACCTGTTTGAGTCGTTACTTATGCAGCGTTTATTACGACAGCTTCCTAATGCGAATTTCCCCACATAACTATTCACAGACCTGGGGAGATTGAATGTTTGATTTCGCGTTTCATGCTGTTTACAACGTCATTCACCCCACGTCACCTCAAATGGCTATGTGGCGTACTCTAGCGTCTTATCGGTACCGGCCAGCACTTGGCTCACTTCAACCCTGATTGCGACAACACTCAGCTTAAGTGGAAAACCACCCTTCCCCCCCTCGACGGCACAGTACTTGTCCTCATTTCGTCTGGAATGTGTCCTCAGACTCGCAATTGTGCGCTGTTGCCTGATCTCTGCTAGACCGTTTTACACAATGCCTACTAGTTCTAAAGAATTATTACTCAGCATGATAGACAGTTACTGCGTCCATTGTTTGCCGTAAGGCATCTTTTAACCCGCGTTTATAGCAGTCCGTGTTGTTGCCGAACAAAGTCGCCTTTTTCCCCCACATATCTGCGTTTTTGGACGGTGTCTTGTTTATAGCAGTGTTGCTGTAGTCCTACAACTGTTTGCATCTATGATTTGCCATAATATTTCACAGTCCCATGAACGGTCGGGCTAGGGAAACGTGCGCAGATTAGCGATGTTTTTCTACTAATTGGAAACTGACTGACGTGCGTTGCCGAAAACTTGCAATAATAATAAAATTAATGATCATGAGTGAAAGCAAAATGCTGTAGCTCATTAAGAGGGGTTATAGTTTTCTCAGGACTGTCGATTTAAAAAAACAGAAATGTGGGGAACGCAGTAGTTCCTGTCGAATTAATAGACCAAAAGTCGCCTATCTGTGCAACCAAATATGTAAATAAAGCGGAATATGCACAAGACGTGTGATATGCATCATGCCAGCAAATCAACTCGTTGACTCTGAGTAGTGTTTCTTTTCAAATAATGCGTGGGTTTAAAAGTCCAAATATTTTTTTGTGCGTATTTCTGAGATTTTCTTGACGGGGTCAAATGTCTCTGTTTAGTTTCGTTGCTGGGGTAGTCTTGTGATTGCAAGTTACCGTTGGATCACTACGGTAAGTTGACACTGACACTGTCTTTGAGGAGACGTTTCTCTAAACTTACTTTTCTGTGTCTTGCGACGAAGGAATTCGGAATTCTCTAACTTCCATTGATCCCGTTGCTGTTCGTAATCCTCTTAGTCGAACGTATCTTTTCGGCCGCTTAGAAAACGACTGCTTATGTAGTATGGATTTTTTCGTGGGTTTTTGATGCCCTTATTAGTCCAAACATACTTTGTAGAAACTGCGCAAAAGTACCCTTTCATTTAGTCATTTTGTTGTAAATTACGTCTTAAAATTTTCTACCCAAAGGAAGCTAGGCTTTATGGTTAGCATAGGCTTGTGATTATGAGATTTTTAAGACTGCGAAATGTTTGTTTAAGTACCCCTTTTGAGGCGTGCAACTTGGGAAGTTTTATGAGCGCTGTCCTGTGCTTTTTTAATGCCATTGAGAAATGCCTTGTTTTCCTTAAAATGAAGGCATTTAACTTGTGGTTTGGACACCCTAGGCTCAAACGCAATGGCACGTCGGCTTCGGAGTTATTGAGAAGCCTTTTTGTAAACTAGAAGATGCTCTTTATTCTTATGGGAAGTTTGTTGTAGGTGTAGATTAATGCAAAAGAAGTGCCCAAAAGTGTATTTTTGTGCATGCCTTCTAAGGGCATCGAAAATCTAGGGAAAAAATCCCGGTACTTCAGTAGCTTTTTCATGCGAGTAGTTGGCCGGTGAAACGCCCATTTATCCTAGCCCATGATTATGCTAATTCATATTGACCCAACTGGGAAAAACTCGGCGTCTCGGTGGGATTCTAACCCACGCAGTAAGGGGGAAGGCTTTAGTACAGCCAACGCTCTAACCACCTGAGCTACGAGGTCCCGCCGGAAGACGCGAGTTTTATCACACTTGGGTCAAATTACCCACCCAACCTACTGCAACGTCTGTAATCCACCAAATCTGATGCAGTAAGTTGACTGCCCAAGCAGGATTTCCTAAGTAATTCACCTAGAATCCGCCAGATGACTACTAGGCTCACGTAATTCATTGATATTTTGACAGGTATTTTGGCGGGTAATTTGACCCAAGTGTGATAAACCTCGCGTTGTCCGGCGGGGCCTCGTAGCTCAGGTGGTTAGATCGTTGGCTGTACTAAAGCCTTCCCCCTTACTGCGTGGGTTCGAATCCCACCGAGGCGCCGAGTTTTACACAGTTGGGTCAATATGAATTATTCAAAATCTGCCAAAGTATCAATGAATTATGCTAATTGCGTAATACTTCAGACTTCCAAAACACTGTTTCGTTTATTCCTTCTTGTGAGTGCCTTGGATTCATTCATACCGTTGCCTTTTATGACGTGGGATTCGCGTTCTCTGATCTCACAGTAGTGAGATATGCAGTGCCAGGACTACATTAAGTGGCGCAGCCCGCACCTCCTAGAGTAAGGAGCAATCGATCCATCTCGTCAAATGACAACCGCTATCTCCTCTCATACGCCAGTGGATCTTCGGCCACTGCTCGTGGAACATCTATTTAAGCGGTCTTTTTTTCTGCCCGTTTATTTGTGCCCCTTTCGAGGCATGCAAAGTGGGTCCTGTCACTCGAAAAGTTTTATGGGCGCCATGCGGTGCTATAGGGAATTGACCGATTTTCCTTAAATTGACGGCGCGTAACTTGTGGCTTAGAAGCCTTAGGTCTGCGATTATGCTGGGTGAAATTTGCCACAGATTTTCAAAAAGCTCTTCCGCCCCCTTCTTTCTTGGTGCATGATTTCTCATTCGTTTATACTGTCGCTGTCTGTGGCGTGTAAACGCGCTCTCTGATCTCACAGAAGTGAGGCATATAATATCGCCGAAGCCACCGCACTCTCTCTCACTCTCACTCTTCCCCACCTGGACCCAGCATCATGACCGGATCAATAAGACTGGAGATGGAAGAGGCTGCAGGTGGCTGGCGTGGCAAGGACCCGCACCTAGGCGTGTCACCACACCGCCTGGCCCATAGTAACCACTTAACTAGGATTTTCAACAACACCAAACATTTGGGAGGCGACTCTAATTCCCTACTTTCTTTATGCAGGACTTCTCATTCGTTTATACTGTCGCTGTCTGTGGCGTGTAAACGCGCTCTCTGATCTCACAGAAGTGAGGCATATATTATTGCCGAAGCCACCGCACTCTCTCTCACTCTCACTCTTCCCCACCTGGACCCGGCATCATGACCGGGTCAAGAAAACTGAAGATGGAAGAGGCTGCAGGTGGCTGGCGTGACTTCAACCCGCACCTAGACGTGTCACCGCACCGCATGGCCCATAGCAACCGCTTAACCAGGACTTTCAATAGCACCAAACATTTGCAGACCACTCGAATCTCCTTCTTTCTTGGTGCATGACCTCTCATTCGTTTATACTGTCGCTGTCTGTGGCTTGTAAATGCGCTCACTAATCTCACAGAAGAGAGACATAATATCGCTGAAGGTACCACACTCTTTTTTTCACTCACTCTTCCCCACCTGGGCCCGGCATCATGACCAAGTCAAGAAGTCCGGAGGCAGGAGAGGACGCAGGTGGCTGGCGTGGCGTAAAACCGCACGTAGGTGTACCACCACTCTCCCTGGTCCACAACAAACAGCGACAAAAATGGGTGTCGCAGCGTGAGCCTTCAACTGGGCCTCTCACTGCACCCCGAATGTTGGCATTTGTTGTTGTTGCGCATTCATTCCAGAATCGGATGCGTGGTCCGTTTTAGGGGCAAGGTCGACGATAAAGACTTTGACTAGACTTCACAATACTCCGACAGTCCCCACATTAGCCCCCATTCTCCTCAGCCTTGGATTGGGCTGACTGCCCGGCGACGAGAATTTGCTATTGAAGTCTTCCTTGCGCTTTTATTCATATTTTTAAAAAGCGAAAAGTTAGACCCTTAACGTACAAAAATGCGTGAGCCTGTACCAGCCATTTCCGGTTTATTAATCGTCACCAGTCGGGCCGGCTTGAGATGAAGCGGCTGTTTATACTAAGCATTTTTAGCGTGTTTTGTCGGATTCTTCAAACTACTCGCTGATTCCAAGTTTAGCGTTACATTCTTGGTAACGGTGCATTTGTTGATATGAATCCTTCATAGTTTCAAAAGATATCCTGAAAGGTAACTTGACAACACTCAGTCCAACCATGCCTAGTTTTGATTATGATCTCGCCCAACCCACTTCACCGAGCCGCGCTCAGTGAAGGTCATCATAATGTGTGCACGCGATAGGGCTACTATTTATCCTGAAAAGCACTCCACCTGAATTTCTTATTCCTTTAGAACTCCCCGCCCTCTCCCGGCCAGGTGCCTGTGGAGTCGGAGCTACACGGCTACGCCAAAATCCTCATTCGCCTTGTGGAGGACGTCCCCTAGTTGCACGTCAAGCCCCACAGGGTGTGTTCTGCTTCACCAGTAGCTCCCAAGACGATCGGTCGTGTGCCTACACGCTCTCCACTCCTCACTGACCCTCCCCCCCTGCCGCCGCCCACTACGTCAACACACCATTTGTACAATATCCGTCTCTCGCTTTCCTGCTGGCTGGCTGCCTGTTTTCAATCCGCGTGTTGCCGGACTCCGT
Source organism: Spirometra erinaceieuropaei (assembly GCA_902702965.1). Lineage (NCBI taxonomy): Eukaryota > Metazoa > Platyhelminthes > Cestoda > Diphyllobothriidea > Diphyllobothriidae > Spirometra > Spirometra erinaceieuropaei. The sequence goes on from CACRXP010000260.1 coordinate 362,590, forward strand.
TCCCTCCCACACTCACCCCCCGCCCGTCTCCCATCGATCGTCTCAAGACTGGTCTTGTGCTTTCAGTTACCTCCTCCTCCTCCTCCACGCTGCAGAAGGCGCCCTTACCAGAGCCCACTTCCAACCGCCTTTACTTTGTTTTAACTGCCGTGCCTTCCTCAGGGTTGCGAAGACTTTCCCAATTGGTTTTGCACCACGTGCGCGTATTCAACGCCGTCTCTGCCCCCCCCCTCCCGCTCGTTATCCCCCGCTGGGTTCTATCTGGCCATTGCCCGCAATGCTTTTCTGTGGCTTGTCTGTGCAGTTGCTTTGTCGCGACCCTGGCCCCGAATCCTTGTCCAGGCGTCTTGCACGCGTTTCTTCTCCTTGCAGTATTCCAGCCGTCCTCTTTCTCGAGTGCAGTTTTTCGCGTTGCAATCTTTTCTTCTTACCTCTACTTCACCATTCTGTGCATTTTTTTCTCTCATTTTGGGCCTATTCCTGTAGCGGTTTTGTCATGCAATCCTTTTGTTTGTTAAGTTTTACCCCCGTTTCTGAGGCGGCGGACTCCAACCTCGTCGAGCGACAGGGGGGGACCCTGTGAGAAAACCCACTCCACGCATGGGTGTTTGTTCGGCCGCCCCTATCGCTCACACTTCCATTCCCGCCCCGACCCCCCTTCCCACCTTGTTAGTTCTGTTTGCGGTCGGTGTGTTGTCGGCCCTTTCCGGGCCGGTCTATTTTCAGGCGTAAACAGGACTGCGTTGATTTATTATCGGCTTCCATCTACTGGGCTTTCTCTGCCCCTGAAGGGGCAGCAGTCAATTTGGCTATCGCAACTTGCGTATTCTCCCACGCATTCGCATCTTCGTTTCCTGCATTCGCCTCCAAACCTGCTCCTGGGAGGCGTTGTTAGGGTATTCAGGACTACGAAATGTGGTGTGCACATACTCTCGCCTCAGTTCTGTCGTGTCTGGTAGCGATTGGAATGGCTAAACTTCGAACATGTATAATTCCTCGGG
>CACRXP010000260.1:373543-389336 GCA_902702965.1 Spirometra erinaceieuropaei
GGTCGACGACTCAGTGCACCTTCTCCTCACTATAAACAATCTGACGCGCTTGAAGCTATCACGGTGCGCTAAAAGCCGTGGCTTGGAAGGTTGCCAACTGACGGGGTACCTTGGACCTCCTCCTTGACCGGAGGCGGTCTGAGAGTCAGACTGCAATGGCTCCTTTTTAATGTGACCTTTATGGCACTCCCATCACAGTGTGGGATCCGAGCCAGGCGTTGGCGGCACGCCCAGGTGCGGCTTCGGCCGTGCCAGCCTCCAAATCTCTCTTGTGTTGGTTGAAATCCTGGTTATTTGTTGTGTGGACCAGGGGGTGTGGTGGAAGGCCAAGGTGACGATCCGTCCGAGCCATCCACCTGCGGCCTCTCTCGTCTCCGGTCTTCTTGACACTGTCTTGACACCGGGCTCGGGCGAGGGAGGAGGAGAGAGTGTAGGTAGATGCTACGCAAGTCTACCGGCACTATAAACCCCTGCGTAAGTCACCGTACCTGCTCCCATTGCTGCTACAACTGTGGGGCACACGGTGGACATCATCGAAACCGATGGTCGAACTGTCATTTATAGGTGGGTGACAGTCATGGCTCAATATGTCGATGATACCTTCGTTATCATTAAGCGGAAAATGGTCAAGGAATTACATGATGTCATGAACTCTGTTTTTCCTGACATCCAGTTCACAATGGAGGCGGAAGCCAACAATCAACTGCCGTTCCTGGACGTTATCGTCCATCGAAAACCCAATGGGCACCTTAAAATGACGGCATATAGGAAGGGCACTAATACGCGCCAAATCCTGAGCATCCACAGTAAGCACCCGTTAGGCCACAAACGCAGTTGTGTGCGAACCCACTACAGAAGGGCAGAAACACACTGCAGCGAGCCGGACGAAAGAAGGCAGAACTACGCTACCTCCAGCGCCTCTTCATGGCCAAGGGGTATCCTCGCAACTTCATCGAACGCGGCAGACAGGCCGGACCGAGCCGACGTTTGGTGACAGAACGACCAACAATATGGTGGGCGCTTCCATACATCGACGGCGTTTCTGAGGCCGTCTCGCGTCTCTTAAGACCGCTGAGGATCGGCATCGCCCACCGACCGGAGTCAGCAATTCGACATCTGGTCATGAGACCTAAGGCCCCTCTGCCACTAGGTGAAACCACGAACGTCATCTACCGGATCCGGTGTAACTCCTGCAAAGCCAACTACATTGGGGAGACCGGCAAACGGCTACAGACCCGTGTTGGAGAACACATGAGGGCAGTAAGGCGAATGGACCCTTTATTTCTGGTTGCCGAACACTGCGCCGATGCCGGACACACGTTCGCCTTTCAGCATGCCGAAATTCTGGGCCGGGGAACGATCGCATAACCAGGGAAACAATCGAGGCTTGGCACACGGGGACAACCTCCATCAACCGCTGTGTGGCTCTTCCCGCCGCCCATCAAGCCCTTCGAGCGCGGCTCAGTAAACAAATGAGCAGACGTGCATCCAGGCTAAACATGAAGCCAGACATGAGCGAGTCCATGGCGGATACACACTTAGCCACCCCTCAACCGGGTTCCGACGAAGGCGCAGTCCTCACCACAGCCGGTCTATCAACTAGTCCGGCGGATGAGAAAACGGACAGTCGTTGCGGCGTAAACAAGATTGCCAGGCTTGGACGACAGCTACGGTCAATGAAGGTACGAACGACGACCACCAACCTCTCAACACCGGCCTCCGATGTGGATTGAGTGCATTCCGTCACCCCCCCCTCTCCCTCCCCCCCGCCCGCCACAGTTCATGTGTGCATGCGGCTGATGACCACTAGAGCTGATCCACCACCCCCTCATCCGGCGAAAAGACGCCTTAGGGCTCCCCCCGCCCATTCCCCCCTGCCGCCCTGACTTCATATGTAAGAAAACCCGTTTTGCCATGACTGTCACCCACCTATAAATACTGTGAGGCGCGATACCACACTCACCTCCGACGATGGAAGCTTGTATGCTTTTGAAACGTCAGGACAGTAAAACTTTTGTTTCCGAGATCGTCTTTTCTTCTCAATATATATATATATATATATATATATATAATGGTGGAGTGTGTGCTCATCGATCGTTCTTACGGGGCTCACTCGTTCCGTTGTGCCTTATGGGCTCTCTCTCGAGCCCAACCAGAGGGCGCACAGCCGAGCATGTTATAGGCGGTATGTTATCGCCGACAATGACAGTCTTCTTTTGTCTCCCCTGTCTTTTTCGGCAATAACACTCTGCAGCTATATATTTATATATATAATACATGAGCAGCTCGCTAAGAGTGCAACAGGCCAGACGCAGACAGCTGTTTCACGGTCGTTACCGATCATCAGTACGTCATAGGCCTTATGAAGTGAGGTATATAAGCATGTCAAGTGGGCGTTTGACCCTCACTGTTGTGGTTAGGATCTCACTCGATCGCATTCTGTCCGCCCGCCAGCTTGCTACTGGCGACACAGCGTTCGTTGTCGCCAGTAGCAAGCTGGCGGGCGGACAGAATGGGATCGAGTGAGATCCTAACCACAACAGTGAGGGTCAAACACCCACTTGACATGCATATATATATATATATGCAGAATAGCATTACCGACAAAGACAAGGGAGACTGGAATGGCCATTTCTGGCTTATTAGCCGTCGTCAGCCAGCCATACCCAAGCCCGAAGTGTGGAACACCCGAGCCTCGAACTCGCGACCTGTTGGTTTAGAAGTCAACGCCTCTACTCACCGGGCCACGAGCCCGTTGCCTTGTCGGTTTTCGATCGGGAATATACAATGTTAGTGGGCGCTCACCGATCGTTCATACGGAACTCAATCGTTCCGTTGTGCCTTAAGGGTAATGATATTCTGCCTATATATATCATGCGCCGCTGTGCGGCTGCTGGTTGGGCTCGAGAGAGAGCCCTTAAGGCACAACGGAACGAGTGAGTTCCGTATGAACGATCGGTGAGCGCCCCCTAACATTATATATATATATATATATATATATATACGTATATGGCAAACACATTTTACACTACTCCCTACATAGGTACTAACTAAAAGCCCAGATACGTGTTTTGCTGATGTTCTGCCGCTGCGTGACAAATGTGTGACGGTTCGGCTCCTCATTTGCTCCCCGACGTCCCCGAGGAGGTTGCTTTTAGTTATATATGCATATTGACTGTAGGACATGAAGTCAAGTCTCCAAGATATGTTTTTTGCCGGACCCGACCTTTCAGTGAACATTTGGGTCGAATCAATGGACTACTATGGAATAACCATGTAATGCCTATCCTACAAACAAGTAGTAGTACAAGTAATATGAAATATATATGACAAAGCTGCCATACAGTACTCCTGACGTAGGTACCAGCTAAAAGCCCAGAAATCCAACTACGTGTGCCAGTTAAGTCATTATTCACCTGAGAACTCTAGGAGAACCCTCAGCTTTCCTTGGATGGCCGGACGCCGGTAGTGTGAGTCTTAGCTCCGGCGAAATATTGTCTAGTGCCAGGGGTACGCATGACCGTTTGGAACAGAAGGTCCCGCTTCGTAATCGTCAGATTATGGCCAATGCATGCGTAAGGGCAGATTTTTCAGTTTGACCACAAGATATCGCATCACAATAATCGCATGGCATTTTGCACAGGACTTGCTCCTCCAACAAGGCGATTCTTTGGGTCTGCAAGATAATCGCAAGGGTGGATTAACCGGTTTTTTGGCCTGCATATACGTGTTGTTAAATGAAGCAAAACAGTGCGCCCTAGACATAAATGAGAATGAAAGACGCTCATATAAACCATGACTCTGACATCTCGAAAACAAACAAGCTACTGTCGTCGTAGACAAGTTTGGCACAGCGCCTCACTCTAGCTTGTGCTGGCAGGCTGAATGTGCAGTTTGCGCCGTGGAGGGCATTGTCGACTACTGCCAAGATCACAACCGCTGTTCCCCTCAGCCTGTCTGGAAACGCCATCGGGCTGGTGACGGTGGTTGGTCTCGGCTGCGTTGTCTGCATTTGTTGTCCCCCTTTTAACACCTGTAGACACACATGTTGCCTCTGGTTGATACGTTAGTTCCAACTTTTCTACTCATACGTGGACTGACTTATAGCCTCCCCCGCCCCGCTTTGAGATTCTCCTACAGACCATCTAGGGCACGGGTTATTTAAAGCCGCATCTGCTTCCATTTCATGATGTAATTGGAAACTGTTACACATTTGGGTAAGATGTGATTATGTAGCCCCACCTCATGGACACAATACTGTTGGGGTTGGGAGTGGGCGTTACGGGTTATGATTAGGGGTCAGAGGTAGGGGTTAGGGTTAAGGTTAATGTTTGGAGCAACTATGTCTTAACCACTCAAACTACAACCGCGCATTCCCAAGAGCCGTCGCCTGTGCGCTCCCTGGCACCACCTGTAAAAATCCCTACTACAACCGAACGCGTATTTCAGGTGGGGCAACATAACTACATCTGCCCCAAATTTTCATCTTTTCTTCCGACATCTACGCATGCTGAATTACCCCTAAGATACAATGAACAAATAGCACATTGGAGTTAAAGCACAGTCCTTTTTGCAGCTACTAAACAGTTGGTCTGACATTCTTCTGGTAGGAATAAAGTATATGACCGGGGTAAATTTACTATCGTGAACTGCCCACTATGTTGTTCTACGTAGGCCCTGTTCGGTAAAGTGTTCTAGTTAGAATGCGCTCACTCCCTTCGATGGCTCTAACTCCCGCAGGATAACATCCTTTGAACTTAACTGCCCGAGAACGCGATGCTGCAAAACTATCTTTATAGACTCCTTGTTCTTTACCTCCTACACGCGATTCTTTGCATATTCCCACCGCCCACATTGCTGTCATGCCCGGGTACCCAACGGAGAACATCGTGACCCAACCTAATACTTTAATTGCGCAATGCGGGATAGAAAGGTCTCCAGTGCCTCCTCTAGGTCCGCTATGTTTATCCTAAATCAAAGGCGTTCATCTACGTGGGCGCATACCGCTCTGCCAGACACAGGGCCTCCCTCGCGTAGTTCCCCTGTAAGGCGGTCCCAGTACGCTGCCATGAGGCCACACATATACAGCGCCCATTATCACAATTCTCATTAGAAACGCTTCACAGGTGATCTTTTTTGACCCCGGTCATATACGTTATCCTTGCAGCTCTTTCATCTGCCTCCGCTGGATATCCCATTCTGTCCTCGTCTGTTAAAAAATACTACCTATGCAGTAAACGCAAAAGATGATCGATTTCACTATCTCGTCCCTCTACCATAGACAGTAGGTTGTTTGAGCCTTTCCCTTTTACCCGTAATGAGACTTGACGCGATGAATGACATGGCCTCGGGTCCTCCATTTACTTGTCACACGCAGACATACAACTCGACAAACGCATGCAATGACTCAGCCTTGTCCCACTTGTGGTCCAGAACAGCAATCGCGTTATGATTCTGCGTGAGTGTAGCTATAATCCAGTCCAATCCTGTTCATGTATGGCCGGTGGTTCCTTACATCGCCGCTCTCGCACGACATGTGTCCACACCCGGCCAATCATCATGCCTCTTAGGAGTTTTCGTGGGTTCGCGTGCTCCATGGTTTGCGTCCAACTGGGTTTATGCCTACCTGTGCTACCTCTCGTCTTTGCTCCAAAACTTCGGGACGTATTATAATACCCACGTATGATGGTAGAAGCGCTCAAATGCATCTTGCTGGTAGAGGCGTAGACGAGAACCGCGGATAAGAATGGGAGGAAACTATGAACACTGGTTGTACTACCTTTACGTTTCAAAATCAAATAAGCTGCCATCGCCGTAGGTGACTTGTCGTACCACGCCTCACAGTATTTCGTGCGTGACTATCAGGCTAGCCTGTCTTTAGTACTGGGAGTGTATGGATTCAGCCTGCTCGGAGGGCGGGAAGCATGTCGTCTATCATTGTGACTCTCGTCAGAAGGCAGCGTTTGCCATTGATAGTAATCGCTTACAACCACAGTGACTTTACTTGCCGTTCCTGAATGCACTATCTAACCGCCTTTTCCTCGTATATATTAGGGTACCGGTTGGTGAGACAGTTCTGTCGGGGCTGTGTCGTCATTCAATCCAGGTTATGATGCAGTTACCTTCCTGCCTGGCATACAGTAGGTGGGCTAACTCATGAAATGTCAATCGAAATTCCAAAATGCGGTTTCGTTTCGAAAAGATTAATTAAGTAGAATTGTAAAACTAATCATCTTGCAGCATAATTCTACAATAATTCAGTTACCTCAGGATGCCAGCTTTCGAAAGAACTTCCTTCCAGCTGTAAGCAAAAACTATCCTCTGTACAAAATGGCTACGTAAATAGCATGTATTTTTTTCATTGATTTTCGATGTCCTTAAAAATTCAGCCATATTTCATGGTAAACATGCATAAAAATATTTATTCTTTTTCTCATTCGGTAGAAAATTACGTCTTCGTTCGATTTTATACTCAAAGGAAAAATATAATTTGATATATTGAAAGTTTTTAATTGTAAGATTTTAATACCGTGAAATGGCCGTTCATAAAACGTCATGTTTTTGCATTTACCAATGTGGCATGTAAAGTTAACAATATGACACAAATTCACTACTAGATTTTATGAACCCCTATGATTTCCTCTTAATACCGTTTAGAATTGTATGGGTTCCCGTATGCAGAAAATATGCGGCTTGTAGTTTGGAAACCCTGAATCCAAGTGTAACGGTAGAGCGGGTTCAAAATTATTTGGGCATTGGAAAACTTTTGGAAAACCGAATTATACCCTTCCTTCGAGCAGAAAAGTCGGAAGAAGTCGTAATTGTCTACCGAATGAGCAAACGAATGAGTATTTTTATGCATGTTTCCCATGAAATATAGTTGAATTTTTAAGGACATCGAAAATCAATGAGAAAAATGCATGTTATTTACGTAGTCATTTTGTGCAGAGCATACTTTTCGCATACAGCTTGGAGGAAGTTCTTTTGAAAGCCGGGATCCTGAGCTAACTGAGTAATTGTAGAATTATGTTATACGATGAGTAGTTTTGCATTTCTACTTAATTAATATTTTCGAAAAGAAACCGCATTTTGGAATTTCGATTGACATTTCATGAGTTAACCCACCTACTGTAGTTGCCCGTTCCCATTACGCTATGTCCTCCGTGCAAAATTTCCTGGGAGGTGAATGGCATGTCCGGAGATTTCGCCGAGTTTCACAGCCGAAGAAAATTTCTCTTTTTCCCTAATTTGTTTGTTAAAAGTTTGAGGTCTTTTTCAGTACAATTAATGTCACAAAACTTGCACTGCATGCAAGAACTATACTCTGCAAAACATGACTACTTAAGTAGCATGCAATTTTCTTATTGATTTTCGATGCCCTTGAAAATTCAATTATATTTCATGGAAAACGCGCATTAAATGTGGCTTAATTTTTTCTGATTTAAGTCATTTTGAGTATGTGCTGGTTGATTTGGGCAACATACTATCAGGATAGCGTTCTGTCTTCTCCAGATGTAAATGATCACATACTTGTCAAAATTTGAGCTTTAAGACAGGTCTCTCGAATTGAAACCAAAAAGATTTTTAGTTCTGGTCTGAAAAAAAAAACGCTGACGATACCTATGATGATAACTGGTCCATTCGGTGGAAAGATTCAGGAATAGGAGCACCCATAATTCAGACGGCCAAGTAGGGGTACCTATTCTCGTGTCGTAAAACTGATACTTAGACTATCCTAAAACTTAACCTTGGACCTAACCTTAAATTTAACCTTTCTTCTTTTCTTCCTGTGGTCCGCCAAGTCCTATTCCCATGTTCCACTATTCGGTATCGCAAAATGTCAAAGAAATGAAAACTTTGCGAAGGTTAAAATGTTTGTGGAGATGCAATTCCGAACCATCCCCTGATGAGTGAATCTGCACACTTGGCGGCCGTGACCACCGGAGAGAACCACTGCATAAATTCTTATCATTGTCGGATCGCTTCTATCACACTGTAATCGTTTTATGGCCTTATTCGTTCTCTCTTTCTCAAAACCTGCCTCTTCCCTATTGAAATGATTCCACAGACGGATACCCAATTTCAGAAATTCACTGCCTAAGTGACGCATTCGCCAACATCAATTTAAGGACCCTTGGCTGAATTGCAAGCCTTTCTGCTTGAGCACTTCTCTGTGTTTTGTAATTTGCTTTACGGGATGGATATATAGTTTCGCGTTTTCCTCCGCGAACTGTATGACCGCTTTGTTAACTTATAGATCAGGTAGTGACCACTGCTCAAAATCACACTTTTCAACAATAGTTACTTATATAACGACAGTAGGCATATAATTGTGTAATAGTTTACAATGCGGACAACAAAGGTACTGGCTAGACGCTCAGACACGCGTGTATCGCCGATATTGTGCCGCCGCCTGACACAGCTGCGGGGACGGCTCATCAGTGGGTCATCCAGCCCTCTCCGTGTGTTTTCTGGTATATAGACTCCAGCCTTATCTTGTTTGTTTGCTTTCCGAGGACAATAAATCCCCACTTTCAGAAATCGGATCTTTCTGCCTATCTTCAAATATATCCATTTATGCAAATTTTCATATGCATTTGATGCGCAAAGAATTCTGGCGCTTAGATTTAAAAGGAAAAATTAAGACGGGCAATCGAGGAATCAAGGACGGCTGACTGAAGCACCTACTGAGTGCCCCGCACTGCTTAGACGAGAATATATTTACACCGCGATCAACCTGTTTAAAATGGCTTTACGTCTACGCTACTCATACAATTTACGGTCGCATTTCGTTTACTGGACGGGTGTATAACCAGCTCGGTAAAACTGAAAAATATGTCCATATTTCATGTATTAGGCTTTCATCAAGCCACCCGTAATATTTAAGGCGAACATATTTCATAACATATGCACAGATAAAAGTGGTAGTGGGCGCTCAACGATCGTTATTACCGACAAAGTCAAGAGAGACCGGAATGGCTATTTCTGGCTTATTGGCCGTCGTCAGCCAGTCATACCAAACGCCGAAGTGTGCAACACCCGAGGCTCGAACTCGCGACCTGTTAGTTAGGAGTCCACGCCTCTAACCACTGGGCCAGGGGCCCGTTGCCCTGTGGCTTTTCGATCGGGAATATACAATGCTGTCTCCCGCCAATCGAGAGTTGACCCCATGATTGTGTAGTTGACCCACTGTTATCCGCAGGAGCTGTTACCGTTCGCCATCACTGCACCAGTCGTCATATTTGATTTGGCGCCCAAACCTACCACAAATACCCTGACGGAAAAACCTCACCTAATCCACCAGACGTGCTGATCTGCGAACACCCGACTGACTTCTGACCGGACACACTTAAGTCCAGTGGTTAGAGGCGTGGACTTCTCACTAACAGGTCGCGAGTTCGGGCCTCGGGTGTTCCACACTTCGGGTTTGGGTGTGACAGGCTGATGACCGCTAACAAACCAGAAACGTCCATTCCAGTCTCCGTTGTCTTTGTCGGTAATAACGTACTACAGATAAAAGTCGTTCCGCCTACCTCTAGTGGACGTCACGTCTTCTGTAAGCACCCTCTTCTCGTCCCCCACTTGAGCCCAATGTCATGAACAAGTCAAAAAGACCGGAGGTAGTAGGGGACGTAAGTTGCTGGCGCGGTCATAGCCGTTCCTGGCCGTGACGCCACACCTGGCTTGAATCGCACGGAGTTGGGACGGCACAGGGGTCCCATTTCAGTCGGACTCGCAATCCAGCAACCACCACAAAAACACACTGGGTTGACTGCCAGGTCCAAGTTATCCTGTCAGTTGGTAAGCCTTCAAGCCACAGCTATTTGCAAATCAAACGCTTCGGACTTGTTTGGTGAGGAAAGCGCCCTGAGTAGTTGACCTCATTCTCTCTTCTCTCTCCCGGACACCGATCCATTGTCCGGAGCGGCCAGATTTCTGATGCCGAACGTGAGCGCGGTGCCGGATAGAGTTAGCGAGTCCGTCTGAGAGCTCCACATGCCCGACCTGGCTCCCAAAGTCACACACACACAAGGGAGTAGAACACTCGGGTCTCGCAAGCAGCTCAGGGGCCATACGCATGAATGCGCGTTTGACCGAATAGGCCCATGCGGTGAGGGAGTTTCGATGGGCAGTGTTAACAGCGGAGGCAGGTGTGAGATGTGCATGTAACGCACCAATTACACGATGCACGAATGTCTGTGTTACTGTGTTTGCACGCGGTACAAGGAGATTAAGAAAATTGCATGTCCGTACTGAGGCCTTCGACTGATAATTCGTCGTTCTTTCTAAATGCTCTGGCGTACAGCATCAGTATTTTTTAGCTTACACATGAAGCTAGGTCGTCCGCGCCCTAAGCACTTTGGTCTAAACGATGTATTGGTGGTTTCGCTGGTGGACTGTTGTCCGTTACAGAGCAATGGAACAATAAATTTCGATGTAGAAGCAAAAGGGTTTCTAACTATGCACAGGCCGTAATTTTCCCCTGAATTGCCAAAGCTTGTCAAAGAGTAAAATAAAGAAGTGTTTTGACAGTAAATAATCGAAACTTAACATTTCAAAATCAATCTATACAGCCTAAATGCACAAGTAGGTTTCCGTTCTCTGAACTAAAAAAATTGACCAAGAATCACACATTGATCGCCCATTTAATAAGAAGGTTTTGCATACCCAATGTTTTTACTTCCCACTGTTCAGGGCTCGAGTGTGAGCGCAACTTCGTTAAAATGTTTCGTAAAAAATCCTAAACCTTTGTCCGCCTTTTCAGAGTATCGGAAGGCGTGACAACCGGTGTTTGAGAAGTCAAAGGTGATTCTCTCAATGAGCTTCATCGAGAATCGCACACATCTGCTAACACAATCTGAGAAACTCTGTTTACATGGTCAATAAGCTGTTACAGACAGAGTTTTTTCTGGAGTTTTTTAATTAGTAGCAGCCTAAATGACGCAAAGGCATCCAGTCTGTTTTAAACGCCTTTCCAGCACATAAACAGCCTTATGAGTCTCTCAGCTGTAGCAGACGGTCGCAGACGTGTTTTAATCACAGACGGCGTCAGTTGTCTGACAGAACAGTGTTCATACTTTCTTTATTATCATCCAAATTCTTGGGGTCTGACAGCCATATAATCACAACTTTTTGGCATCATCGGATTTGGTGACCCGAAGCGCTACCGACGGAGGATAGGCTCACTTCTGTTAGCCCTTCATTGATGTCGAAAGCTTGGCTATTTTGTATGAAACTCTCGGAAAGATTTTGCCCGTTCAACATCCCCTAAGTGAAACAGGGCAAATTTTTCAGGCGGAATGGCATTACCAAGGATTACTGGAGTGACCATTTCTGGCCTGTTAATCATTGTCAGCCATCCATACTCAACCACGAGGTGTGCAATCCCAAACCCCTAGCCCAGTGGTTAGGACGATAGACTTCTAGCCCAGGGGTCTCAATTTCGAGTCTCGGAGGTTTTATGTCCCGGAGTTGAGTGCGGATGACTGGTGCCGCCTAAGAGGCCAGAAATGATTATTCCAATTTCCTTTGTCCTTGTTTATGATGACATTCTGCCTTTCTTACGCACCGCTAAGCGGCTGCTGGTGGGACTGAAAGGAGGATCTCCAGGCACAACGGCAACGCAGTCGGTGCGCGTCCCTCTACCTAAGCCCGTTTTATTTGCCGCTTTGGTTTACGTCCAAGTCAATTTCCTACAAGGTTTACTAATCAAGTTTCAACATGCTGTGCTTGTCTGAGGGTTGACATATTCCGCAAAACTCTGTTGACAAACTTTAACTAGTAGCGGTACGTCACGTCTACTATTTTGAAGAGCAACGCCTCCGGACGGTTTTTTAAGAATCTGTAGGGTTAGGCGAAGTAGCTACCTACTGAACGGCAAGGGGTTTTGTTGCTAGCTTTTCGATGGCTTAACAAATACCAGATGTCGATTGTGTTACTAAATACGTAAAAGATGTTGGATTACCAAATGATGAGCCAAACCCTGTACAACATGTTTCATACGGCAGCAACAAAAATAATGATATATACTTCAACAACCCTCTCTCAGAATTACAGAAGTAAAAATTTGGTGTTCACTCGTATTTGTCCAAAGGTCATTTCTTCATGAGACGAATGAATAAACCGCGACTTCAAGATGTTAAAACGCGCTGTGCAAAGTCAATTCCCACTATTCTTCTAAACATCCTAGGGGTGAAAACGGAATGTGGACTCCCACTGCACTACAGGTGACCTAACGCCAAATTTTAGGAGGTCAGGGTCTGTGTTATAATGGGTTTAGTTATGGGATTTGGCACCATGGTCGGAGTTAAGGCATGGAAATTGGTATCCTAAACCATATGGAAGACACTGCGAATCCTCCGATAAGTCTAGCTCTTATTCAGTTGATTTCTGAAACCTTAAAAAACCGGCAAAACACTATTTTTGACCCTCTGATCTTATTAATGCTAGTGGTTCCTGGAAACGCTTATAGAGAGGTTTATTTAACTCATCTTTCTACACAAACGTTTCGGAGAATAGGCCGCCATCTTTATCATGCATTTATTTTATTTCTCTCGTCCTGATAACTAAGAGACCACGTTAAATGGAGATAAAATCATGTGGCCAGAACAAATTGAACTATCCCTTTGAAAACTATTTTTATTATTTCTGATACTCCACTAATCATCACTTATCAGTTTAAATTCCGCTAACTGAAGCATGTATACAAATAACGTCGGCTGTGCGTTTGACTGATATACCTTGTCCTCAGCCGAATTCACTTATGTTTTACCCAACTGCGACACGGACGGCAGTTCCTGAAGTCTATACCTGTTTTGAACGCTTTTTTCCAAAAAATATAGATGGAAAAATAAAATGAACCACCGACTAAGAGGCATGCGAGCACTTTAAGATTCAGTAGGCAAATTGAACAAAATTCGAAATTTCAGCATAAGAGCACCTGCGCAGCAGTTGTTTTCATCATGTAAACATCGGCGGTTTCAAAAACTGATCCTAAATATGCTTTTTAAATTTTTATATGATTGGATGGGTTTAATTGCATATTTTAACTTTAGAGTCTTGCTGAAAATTAAAATGGCATGTATGGTTTGCAAAGCCCCTGGTGTGAAGTGGGCTTATTTAAAATTCCCCAACTGTCATGGGCTGAAGCATTTCCAATGAACAAAACTCAAATTGACGAACGCCGATAATTCCGTTGCTTAAGGGGAACCAGGGCACTTTGCAGTCTTTAAGGATGGGCTAACTAGCTCTGAATTACTGTGTTCATCCATATGTCCTGATCAATTCAGTGATCTTAAGTTGTTCTCGGACGTATATTTAAAGGCATCGAGGCTACAGATACAGTAGATGGGCTAATTCATGAAATGTCAACCGATATTCTGAAATACGTTTTCGTTTCGGAAAGACAATTAAGTAGGGTTATAAAAATAATCAGTCTGCAGTATAATTCTATGAAAATTCACTTACCACAGGACGTCGGCATTCGAATGAACTTCTTTCCGGCTACATATAAGAACCATACACTGTAAAAAATGACTACTTAGGCAACATACGTTTTCCTCATTGATTTTCGATGGCCTTAAAAAGTCAATTATATTTCATGGAAAACATGCATAAAAATGTGTTTTCTCTCGCTCATTAGGTTTAAAATGACGTTCACCTTCAATGTTATACCCAAAGGTTGGATATAATATAGTCTTAAGAAGTTTCTAATTGTGAGATTTTTTAATAGAACGTCATGTCTCTGCATTTGCCAATGTGGCTTGTAAAGTTAACAATATAGATCTTGTCCAATGCTAAATTTTATGGATCTCATATGGTCTCCTCTTAATACCGCAGAGAAATGTGTGGTTTTGCGTACGCGGAAAGTACATAGCTTGTAGTTTGGAAACCCTGAATGCAAGTGTGACGGTAGGGCGGGTTCAAAATTATTCGGGAATCAGAAATTTTTGAAAACCGAATTATACACTTCCTTGCAGTAAAAAATTAGAAAAATAATAATCGCCTACCGAATGAGCGGGAGAATGAATATTGTCATGCATGTTTTCCACGAAAAATAATTGAATTTCTAAGAACATCGAAAATCAATAAGAAAAATCCATGCTGCTTGGGCAGTCATTTTTGGCAGACTATAGTTTTTGCATGTAGCCGGAAAGAAGTTTGTTTTGAAAGCCGGCGTCCCGAGGTAACTGACTGTTTATGGAATGATGCTGCAGGATGATTAGTTTTGCAATCCTACTTAATAAGTCTTTCGAAACGAAATTGTATGTCGGAATTTCGGTTGACATTTCATGAGTTAGCCCACCTAATGTACCTTAGTAATCCTTCCTAATCGAAAACGTATTTCAGAATTTTAACCAACATGTTATGAGATCGGTCACCCTCTGTAGCTAGGACTGAAGAAAGAACACGAGAATAGGTCCTCGGGAAATTTTGCGCATAGCCACCTGTTTTACTGGGTGCTTTATTCCCTCATCCAACCGCGAATCTTTCCTAGACAGTATCGTAAATGTGAGCACTATATTCAGTCAATTAATCACTCCTTGGCAGATGGGTTTTCAGTCACGTGTTATGCCGCCTCATGCGATCCTGCAGGTAAACTAACTTATTGATATTGGCATATCGTTCTTTGTGCTTTTAGAAGCCTGAGGCAAACAATGTAATTTTGACGTCATTGCATTTGCATTAAAAAGTTGTGCACATATGTCTATTTTGTGTGGACTTTAGGAGTAAAAATATACTTCGGCTCTTCATTTATGCACAACTCTCTAGCCACATGAGAGATATTCCTAATAGTCGCGTAATCCGATGTCCACAAAGCCCCCTTGACGGCCTCTGTTGTGCGCCAATTTCTCAAGAAAATATTCACAATTAAGTGTAAACTGGGCGTCTCTTCGTAGCAGTGTTATCTGTGTTACACTGTTTACCGCGAAAATACCAACACCGTAGTTAGAAACGTTGGGTTCAATTAAGATTAATGTGTTTATGAAATTGTGTAATAAATTATCCCATGATTCCAGCATTAAATTTCTTGAAAGCGCGATCTCTAAGAACTCAAACTAACTTTTCACTAGCAAGCATTAAATAAGCGTTGAAAATCGATAGTATGGTTTGTATTTGTAAGGAGTGTAACTTTCTTTACTAAGATCGACGGTGAAGATAGGAATAATTGTAGCGAAGAATCGGAACTCCCTAGGGGGAACATTGCTTCACGTGCTGTCCTCGTTAGTCAGAATTTAAATCTCGTCTAATAATAATTTCCATTTAAAGAGTTTCTCATGCATCTGTCGGTAAAATAGAGATTCCATTACAGAAAATTAAATCGACCCGAGGAAAGAGAAGTTTGGACGCATTGCAAAGTATCACTGTGATTGCGACCAGTAACAACATGATCCTCGCTTGTCAAAATCCTCCTCGTGTACTGCAAGCCTACGTTTTTCCATTCCTTCTTAAAGCTACATAAAATTCAACAGTTTACTGCTTACATTGCCCGCAGATTTAGGTTGGCGGGACCGCATGTGACACATCTAAAACTACAGCATTAGGTCAACTCACATACTGTTTCATATCTCATCCTCAGTCGGGTCGAGTGAGACAAGTGATAGGTTTATAGCACAATGAAGCGGAAGTGAAATGAATTCGCCTCGGAAGTAGCACTCACCTACCCCCAGTAGACAAGCAGATACGCTCTGGACTATTAATACGCGACAGCACTCATGCCTGTTAATGGGATCGCCCCGGTTCCTTCGGGTCTGTCTCTCATCTGTGAATTTTATGATACCCACTAGCCCAA
>CACRXP010000260.1:389448-428302 GCA_902702965.1 Spirometra erinaceieuropaei
GGGAGACAATGGGTCACGAAGAATCATGGATAACTAAAGTATCGCCCATAGAGCAAGCTTCGCCGTGCAGGAGTGGAGGCGCGGGGGTTGACGGATGCGAATGTTGTAGAAACGTGAAAAACTGTATCAAAAACATTCTTGTTCCTGGGAAAAAGGAGACCATAAGATCCAACAGCCTGGTTTGTTTCAGATAGGCACTCTGAAAAACAGGTGTAGTCTCGGTCGCCAATCAAAACACAGGCATGCACAGAAGCTGGTGTCGATCGATAAAAGTAAAGCATTTCAGAGAAAAGAAGGCAGGGCAAGCATCGTGACGGAAGACGACTGATTTCGTTTATTTGCAACGGAACCCATACGATTGTAGTCCACCAACGGTGAGAAAGAACTCACTTAGGGGAGTTTAGATCCCTTGACTTTTCCAGAACAATCTGTATATGTGTATCTGTTTTAATTGTCACTTACAGTCATTGACAGTGCTAGGCCTTCTCCGATCATCACCAATCCCGAAACTCAACTTCTCAGCAGGAGACGATTTAAACTAGTGTTAAATCGTCCTGCCGTTGCCCATTCCTCCAACGTGCCTCAGGGTCATCACGTTTCACGTTGACCGAGTCCTGCTTCTTTTGGTCCTCCTTTTGTTGGTGCAAACGTACCATACGGTGAACAAACAGCTAAGACGGAAAGTACACTGCAGAAAGATGCTTTTCAAACCTAAATACAAAATATGCGGAAAAGGTTCGCCAAGACTAATCACCAGTTTACAGACAGGCTATAAATCCGACAGGCGCATGTAAGGTCAAAATTGAGAAATCCATCCTCACGGCACATCAGCGCATTCCTCACTTTAGTGAATCCGACTCATTGAAAGCTATCAAGGCGCACCAAGAGTCGTAGCTTCGAAGGTTGCCAACTAACGGAGAAAATCGGCCATTCTCAGGACATAGGATCAGGATGCAATGGTTCACCCCTATTCATGTGAAGTTCATGTCACCGATACAGCAATTGTATTGGCGACCAGCCCCCGTGAGACACGCGTAAACGAGCTAGTTAACTCTGTTAGACACCGCATCCGCGCCCACTTCTGGCCGTCTAACCTTTGTCTATACCTCGGAAGAAGGTGAGTGAGAGAAGAAAGGGTGCGATAGATGCAGTGCAAGTCTGCCTTTCTGCAACGCCATTCGCGCGCAAGTCACTGTTGTTGTGCTCACTCTGCGGCGACAAGCGGTGGACGTCGTCACTTTCAACGGTCTTCTTTCACAGTAGCTTCAAATTCGATGTGTGTTGGTAGCTTTCGATGGACGGAAGCACCCAAAAACGCCAGATGCTTAATGTTCTCCATCTCAACTGTGAATTGGATGCCACGGAAAATGGAAATTCAAGTCGTCGCGGAAGTCCTAAACCACTTCCTGCCTATTGACGACAAAAACAGCGTCAACGCATTAGTTCAAAGAATTGGGGGACAAGCTCTTCTGACCCTGAACTTTTCCAAAGTCGAGCAAAACTGAAATGTCAGTGTCCGATCTATATGGCCGCCAGCCAGTAAAGTCCTGCTTTCTGGACGAAAAGCTCCAGAGATCTGGTGAGGGGTCAGTTTGTTCACTGTGCCGGGCGTTGTTCCCACGAGGTTTAAGTCTTCCATACTGCATCCGATCTGACATAAACCAGTGGCTCACCTATAAGGGAACTCAACTCACCCCAGGTCTCCCTTTCCCTGGAAATGGGTTATATCGCGGTTGGAATTCCCTATGAGCTAACAATGGGCATTTTAGTCTACGTTTTGTTTGTGAAAAAACTCCTGACACATCAACGCATCCCTCACTATTAAAAATCTGGGTGGCGTTTTGAGACTTGGCTTGATAGGCTACAAAATGGAAGGCGAAGTCCGTCCTTCTCAGGACTGAGGGCGTGGTTACAATGCCCCTCCCCCGCCCCTCAGTGCGGTCTTTGTGGCTTTCTCGTATATTTAGGCTCAGAGCCGTCTGGTACGTGTGACGGAGATCAGATATTGTTTGACAAACTTTCGCAGGTTTTCTAACATTGTCGGCCACTGCGCTCATATTCACCTCAGGTCGTCTTGACAGTGACTTGCTACCTGAGTCATGTGGGTGAGGGAGGAGAGAGTGAGTTAGATGCTTTGCAGGTCTGCCCCTCAGTAAACTACCTCCCGTGCAAGTAATCGCCTCTGGGCAGCGGCCGAAGTCGTCGCTTGTGATGCTCGAACTGTCGTACATAAATGCCAGTTAGTCAAAGGGAGCAGGTCTAAGCTGCAACGTTGGCGTCAAAAAAGGCCAAGCTACTTTACGTTGAATTGAATCTTGCTAGTTTTTGACGGAAGTTTAGAAACCCTGGTTCATAGTACAAGTTTACCTTCCGCCGGACTCTAGTTACCCTGTAAACCATGAAGGGTACAGAGGTTATTTTACAGTGAGTTTCTGATCTCATGAAATGTTGGCTCGAAATTATTCGGGAATTGAGAAACATTTTCACAACCGAAATATGTACATTCTTCGGGTCTAAAGTGTAAAGAAAGTGTAATTTTCTCCCAAACGAGAACAAAAGCATATTCTGTGCATGTTTTCTATAAAAAAATTTTAAATTTATGAGACCGTCGAAAAGCACGCCAATTAAGTGGTCATTTTTTAACAGGTGCGGTTTCTACAGAGGGTCAAAAAGAAGTGCATTCAAAAGCCGACATCACAGCGAGTCCGAAATAGTATAGACTTGTGCCGTGTGATAATCGATAATACAACCCTGCCTGAGTAATCCTCCCCAGTCGAAAACGCATTTTAGATTGTTGGCCAACATTTCTTGCGAACGGTCAGACCCTGTAGACTGGGGGAATCGCAACCTCTGTTTTGTGAATCAGCCCTTTTTTGGCCAGCGTCTTTCGACTTATTGTTGATGATGATGATGATGATGATGATGATTAAGTGAAAAGTGCATAGGTTCAGATGCAAACAGTGGTCTCAAAATTGATGGCTAGACTTCAGTGTGCGGTTTGATTTATAGTTAATCAAATGCACCGTTGTGAAACCGTGGGCCAGATGTGTTTGCTTTTCGAAAGTTTTGGCACTAATTCCGAGTACCACAAATGCCGGGGGGCGTTTTCGCTGCAATACACATTTTTGAATAATTAACGAAACGAGTTATTCAAATAGGAAAACCGAAAAACCCGGAACTTTTCCGGCGTTATTTTTTCCAAAATATAACTCATCTTTTCTATTATAGGGATGGGACTCTAGCTCAGTCGGATGTAAAAAATCCAGCCCGCCGCCCATCATCTACCTGTAAGCACAATGTATACATACAGCGAAGTGTTAGTTATTCTTCGGGCTAAATTCAGGGGAGTTTTTCAAAGGAAAATTCATACGAAGTTGTGCGACTTCCGCTGTAGTTATTTTAAATTAAGAGAACAGAAACCCTTTCCACATCGATATTACTGCTGAATCCATTTTGGTACTGTGGCCAGTGGCAGGGAGAAGCAAGTAAGCCAGTTTATTTTTTTGAGCACATCATGTACAATTTGCTTTGTTATTTTTCACATCGCATTTTCCATAATAATTTATTTGTCCAGAGGGCTCTGCACACCGTTCGTCCGCTGTCACCTTTCTACGACCTTCAGCGCGCATTCCAGTTGGTGGTCTTGTTTTAAACGAAAAAAACACAATAAAAACTTGCTCTCACCAGGGAAAACGTTTTTCCAGTCTAGATGTAAAGATGTATACTACAACCAAATACCCACCTATCATCAATAAACTCGGGAGAGAGAGGCTAGTAGTCACGTTCATGTGACAAAGAGGTGAGTGAAAGTTTTTGATAAAAAAAGAATACCTTCTTCTGACTAATCCTCAGCTTTCCAAATCAGTTTACACATAGTAAACGGTCGCAGACTACAAGGTCGAGGGAACAGTTAGCTAACTACTGTTGGACTGAGCATGTGTTTTTATAAAGGTTTAACCTGAATGTCCGACCAGTATCGGTACCACAGTGGAGGCAGTGATATGAACCATTTTAATTTCGGAAGTCCAGTTGTGGAACAATATGGGAAATACACCCAAATGATAAAAGTATACGAGTCATGACGGGTACTTCAAAAACTGTGTACGAGAAAATGCCTAAAAAGAACAGTCCGGACTGATGAAATGACATGAAGACTTTTCAGCTAAATTTGTACTGCCTCAATATGAACCCGGAATGTAACTCGACGTTTTTCAACTAGAGGATTTCCTAGACAGCTCCACACTAAGCCAACACGGGGAGAGATTTGCGGCCGTATCTTGAGTATCAGTTTATTGCAATAGGCTCTTCTAACTGTTTAAGCTCTGCCATAGTACCACATCAAGTGTTCGAAAATTGTCTCAAAATGTGTCCTGAAGGCGACTTTTCTCCAAAGCATGATGCGTGCGAAAAGCTTTCACTTTAAGAAATAGGCATTTATGAAGCATTTTGTTCCGGTCTAAATTTAAAACAGACCTTAAAATCAAAAAGACTGGTCATTCTGCTTACCCTAAAATAGCCTCTCGTGTACTTGTTTAGGCGCGGACAACTCAGACACTATGCGACTTTGAGGCAACATATATATATAGAGGGAGAGAGAGAGAGAGAGAGAGAGAGAGAGAGAGAGAGAGAGAGAGAGAGAGAGAAATGTGTATTGCCGACAGAGGCGAACAGACGAGTTACAGGAAGCTGTTCAGAAGAAGAAAATGCGAACACCGGAGGAAGAAGTTTTTTGGCCTGACATTTCGAATTCTCACTCGAACCCATCATCAGAGAGGGCGGCAGACAAAGTTAATGAAGGCACAAAGACGTACGTAGCTGCCGTAGAGCCACATGCCTACTATAATTAACAGCTTTCGTGATCTCCATTGGGGGTCGTAGTTAAGGCGATGATGGCTCATCAGTCCGCGTCCGAGTCGTTAACTGCCACAATTTCGTTATCCGTGTTGGATGTTGACGTGATGGTTTGTTAATAGAAGCGAAGAGGCGCATTCCAGGAAGTAGTCGCAGAGACAGAGACAAAATACCTGGAAAAAGTGCTTTATTAGCCTGAGGTTTCGGATTCTCATTCTAATCCACCGTCAGGAACAGAATCAGATAAGGGCAGTGGACTGCCCAGGTGTTGCAATATTTATAGGATGTAGTTGCCAGGCCGCCACATTCCTATCACAGTTGGCAGCTCCCGAGTGCATCACAGATCGATTGACCAGGTGTTTAAATATGTCGCTGCCATGCAGTTGCTATGGCCCTGTATACCAGTCAAGACTATCGGCTCCCACGCTCATCGAACGCCGCCGAGGGGCTGAATACCGGATTTCGTCCTCAGTGTGGACTCTTGGGTGATTTGGCCCACCGTTATTGGTACGAAAAGCAGGGGTTATCCGCATTTTCTCCTCGCGACTAACTACTTTGCCTAGGCTAAGTCTCAGCGCCGAATATGGAGCGCGGAGAGCGTTGTGCACGTTTATTGATTGAGGACTCGAGCAGTTCAGGGCTCACGCGGTTGTCGCCTCTAGTAAGAATTTCTGCACGTCAAATTCGAATGTGCGGTTGGGTCTCGTCGATTGGACCGCAAATTGGCAGTTGCCGTCGTTCAGTCCCATTGCTGCCGCGTGCTCGGTCAACTGTGTCTCGACTGCCAGGTCCCGAGGAATAGAAGCAAAATGGACGTGGCACCAAAGGATACCATGACGTCGTTTGGATGGAGGCTTATCCTCTTAAGTTCCTCCAAGAATTGCGTTGACGGACTGACTGTAGTGCTTGAATTTGCGGTCAGAAAATTGGGGCTTTGAACAGCCATTTCGCCAGTCCGCAATTTGGGGTAGCTTTAGGTGAGACCATGGGTCAGAAGGGGGGGCCCTCCTTGTACACCTTTCAGAGGGCAAAGACCGTGTCCTGGGCTCTCGGCGATATTGCACCCGACTGCCAAAATGGCTGTTCCAACGCCTCAAATTTCTGACCGTAAATTCAGACACTAGAGTCATTTCTTCAGCGTATTTCTTGGAGAAATTTAAAGGAGTCAGCCTTCTGCCAAGCGGCGTCATGGTAACCTTTGATGCTACTTCCCTTTTTACGCTTAAGTCTGACCTGACACCGAGCCCAGATGAGTATGGAGGAGTGTGTTTGCAGTAGATGCAACGCAAGTCCACTATCAACTGGACTAACTCACGCACAAATCACCATCGGCAGCGACGGTCGAATTGTCATCATCCCGCCCCCCGCGGACAGAGACATCGAACAGTTCCCCTAGACCGTAAGGCCGTTGACCACTTGGTGAAGCACGCAACACGCAGGCCATTAGGCAGCGGAAACAAGGTAGGTCCTGTTAACGGCAAAACTCTGGTGTGACCCTTGAATAAAGCCATCTTTCATTGACGCTCACTGCGTTCTATTTATTACTAAACTTTGCCTATTCATGCAATAATCGTCCGCCTGCAGTGCGATAATGCAGTCCGGATACGTCGGTTCTCTGGCAAAAGGGAGATAGACACTACTTGGCATCTCATTCAAACTTCAGTCAGGGTTGACAGGAACTAATTTTTGACATGCAAACATGGTTAGACGCACAACTATACACACACCTATGCAACTGATCGAATAAACAAAGGAGGATGACAGCGGTAAGATAAAACATGAAAGATCGGCTTCTACATTGTTTAGACTGCTTGCGTTCGCGTTGATTTTCGAAGGAAACACAAACAGCCGCGCACCTAGTACTTACTATCTCCTCATAAATAGTAGGCCGGTTTGCTTACAAAATTGAACGTTTTGACACCTCCTTCCGGTACCATAAAAATTGTATCTCATGAATGTTGAAAATGAGGAATAACCACGTGTACTGGTAAGGTAGTAGAGTTCGTGTGCGGTGTTCCTTGGCGGCTCGAGTTTTTCAATGGGAAGCTAGCGGGACAAGTTTAACTTTGTGTGATTTGTATGGTTTCTCTGAGAAAAGTGGGATAATAGCTCTCCGTACTAGAAGTTGCCTTGCGTTCAATTTTCGGGGGTACACATTCCAATTTTTAAACTTCAACCCCTTCTCTCTTAAACCTGGGCTTAATCCTAAGCCCCCAAATCATATCGCAAAGCCTAATCCTTATGACTCTACCTCTACGAGCCCTTGCCTTAACGCTGCCCCTACATTTAACCCCCCTTGAAATTAGAATAAGCTCGCGATGCAGTTGAGGGACGAGAACGGATCGTGAAGAGCAGATGCAGAAGTCAGAGAAACACAGTAAGCCGGTTTTATGGTTCTTTCAGCAGAACAGCTGAAGAGATGAAAACGGACTAAAATGGACGATACAAGGCAATGAGTAGAGGAGAGAATTTCCGGATTGTCCTATAACGCCGACAGTGACACAATTTTTTACAGTAGGTGGACTTACTCATGAAATTTCAACCGAAATTCCGAAATGCGTTTTCGTTTCGAAAAGATTAATTAAATAGGGTTGTAAAATTGATCAACATGCAGTTACCTTAAGAAATTGACATTTGAACGAACTTCTTTCCGGATGCATGCAAAAACTATCCTCTGCAAAAACGACTATTTAAGTAGCATGCATTATTTTCATCGATTTTTGATATCCTTAAAAATTAAATTATATTCTATGCAAAACATGCATAAAAATATTCATACTTTTACACATTCGGTATAAAATTTTGCCTTCTTCCAAGTTTATACTCGACGGAGGGTCATAATGTGGCTGTAAATGTTTCTAATTGTGAGATTTGCTTATATCCATATGGTCTCCCCTTAATACCGTAGAGAGATGTATGGTTTTCCGTACGTGAAAATATACGGCTTGTAGTTAGGAAACCCTGAATGCAGGTGTAACGGCAGGTCGGCTTGAAAGTTATTCGGGGATTGGAAGAGTTTTTGAAAACCGAGTTATGCACTTTCTTTAAGTTTAAACTCGGAAGAGGACGTAACTTTCCATCGAATAAGTAAAAGAACGAATATTTTATGCACGTCTTCCATGAAATATGACTGCATTTTTCGGGGCATGGAAAATCAATGAGAACGATGCATGCTAATTAAGTAGTTATTTTTTACAGAGTATTTTTTCATACAGCGGGAAGGAAGTTCGTTCGAAAGGCGGCATTCTGTGTTAACTGAATTATTATAGAATTATGCTGCATGATGATTTATTTTACAACCCTGTTGATTTAATCTTTCCGAATTTAAAACGCATTTTGGAATTTCGGTCGACATTTCATGAGTTGACCCACTTACTGTTAGCATGGTTCAATAGACCTTAATTGTGACCTGAAAATACAGAATTGGCAGAGAGTTGCAGTACGATCAGGTACACTAAACAGACCACAGACTCGATCTTCGAGGCCGAAAACCAACAAATGCAATTGCCAGACCGCAGAAAGAGCTTTCCAGTGCAATGTGATAATCTTCCAAGATGGCTGACGCTGTGATTCTCAATGGCCACAAACCAATGCACAGTCAAAAAGGACAGTCAACTCCCGAAAGGCATTGAAACGCCGTCCGTTGTGAAGAATCGCACGACTTGACCTGTGAGCATTGTGCGTCTGGCAGTCACCAGAGTGGGAACGCGGCAGGCGATAAGAATATTAAATTCCAGGAAGTTTGCCCGACGAAAATCAGTACCTTAGGCAAGAACTGGCTGGAGGATGTCTTCGCACCGGAGAGTCGCGTCGACCATCTGGACGATAAGACAGTCTACGAGCGGAATGTGACAGGTCGTTCGGGTCGGGCATGGGGGTATGGATCACCCCCCCCCTCCCCAAACTGCAGGTCGCCTCGCGTTAAATTCCATGGGGCAGGGGGTGGTGCCTATTATAATGCCCTAATTGTAACGCAACCCCGAACCCTAATCCTAATCCTCCCACCCCCTTTTATCTTGCGGCGTAAAATCCTAGTTAGTGTATGTTGTGGGCCAGGGGGTGGGGCTGTACGCCTACGTGAGGATTTTGACCGTGTCAGCAACCTACGCCCTCTACCGTTTCCGGTCTTCATGGCTCTGTCATCACTGAGACCAGGTGCGACAAATTCTTCGCAGGTCTACCATCACTATAAACGAATTCCCGCGCAGATCACCGTGCCTGCTGCACCTTGCTCTGTAGCACATGGTGGACATCGCTGATCTCCACGATCGATTCGCTGATTCGTCGTGCGGCCGAATTCCTCAGCGTCAGGCACACATTCTATTCCCTCTTTCATGCCCGGTCAACTGCCCGAGTATGTTAACCAGCTTGTGAATAAACTGAGCACGGCGGGTGACAGAATGATACAGCCCGTTTGCACATCGCTTGATTGCGTCATTTAACATGACACATCAAAAAATGTAACTTTGCGACAGCCATACCGGTGGTGATGAAGCAGATGACATGATTGCAGTCGGCAAGAGGCATGTGGCGTGTGACATTGAGGACGTCATCATGTGGCCTAAAAAATGTGTGTGTGTGCAGGTATGGCGAGGTGTGATTATAGGATCTGTGGTATGGTTTTATCGAAGATGTGCATGAAGACGCATATAGCCAAATAGGCCCATGCGATGACCAAATGACCCCGGACCACTGGTGGCCGGCAAGCCAGGTGTGAAGGGTGCATATTGAAGACCCCGGTATTTGTACGCCAGTTTCAACACGATGCTTTGCAAGCGCTCGATCAAGCCGCTTCACGATGCACGGTGGCAGTGAGGCCAAGCTTAGGACTGTGTCTGTTGAATTAGTAGTGGCGGAGTTGGTTGTGCTGGTTGTAGATGGGTTTCCCAGGTAAGTAGGAGGTAAGTTTGTCACGCTGACATTGCGGTGAATCCCTCTGTCATGAATACGCAAATGGCTGATACTGGGACAACTGGGCACTCCACTCCACACCCTCTGGTCCACAACAAACACTTGATTAGGATATTGTCCGACAACAACCTCGACAGAAAAGACGTGAATGACTGGGCAGCCATCTGCCCAGCGGAAACGCATTTACCGCCAAAGAACCAGGTACCGGAGAACTGCCAACGCACACCAAGCTGCAAGTACCGTGTTTAGCCGACCATGCCATATCAGACGCTTACAGACCTGAAGAAGGAAACACGATCGCCGGGACAAGAGCTTTATTAGCCTGACGTTTCGGATTCCTACTCGAATCCATCATCAGAGACAAAAAAGCAGAAACGGGTGGTTGCTGCACAAGGGGCCGGTTAACACGGATTTGGCGAGACGAGCAGTATTTCAGCACAGCAGAAGCATGATCCGAGTGCTCCTCCAAGATTTCCACACGAGACTTCGTAAGTACGGTCAAAGGATTGACCAAGAAAAGACCAGATGCTGTGAGTTCATGGGTGAGATCGGTATGAATCTGCTCCTGCGGAGGATAGCTGAACAAGCCCGCGAACAGAGCATGATACGCGACGCAGCACTGGAGAACAAATTTCGAAAGCTGCCCAATCCAACGTCGCCCAGAAACGACAAACGGGTGCACAACCTGTCATCAAAGGAGCTGACGAAGGATCAGATGCAGGTTTTACGGCACGAAGCTTCATGTTTAGCCGACCATGCCATATCAGACGCTTACAGACCTTTTGGCAGCTGATGTCATTGACTATTACGCACACTTTACTAGTGTGTACTAATTCTGTCGCCCTTAGTCTAAAAATTTAAACGTAAACAGTCGTATTCGTTTCCACCCGTAGTATTGTCTATGTCGTTTTTCACACGAAGCAAGAGCTTACGAGTTTGGTGCCCACGAACTTCTCTAGAACACTGTTGCAAAGTGTTTATGTGAATGGCTGCGAAAACGACAGCATTTTGTGGGGACAAACGGCAAAAGTACACGAAAACGTCAAACGATGTACGGAGACATCAGACGAAACTCCCCCCCAATTGTCTACTTGTCGTTGAAACGCGCCTCCATCGCGCACGTATTGTCCACCACCCCGTGAAAAAACATCGTACGCTATGATTTTCTAGTCGAAAACAGAGCCAAAATACTTAACGTTCTATATTTATCCCACCTGGCGCTGAAATTTGCGGCTTATTCTTTTTCAAAAAGTTCCGAAGAATTTACTTCAAGTTCGTCCATTAACGACCTCGGAGATGAAACAAGGCAAAGTGAAAGTGGAGTTTATACACCAGAAGACATAAGCGGAGGGCCGGGGGACTCTCTGGTGAACCAAACCCCTTAGTAGCTGCGTCAGGCAGGGACATAAGACCGACAAAGCACGCATGTCCGGGCCTTTAGCTAGTACCCGTGTTGTCAGTATGGTAAATAATTACACAACTAGGGTATGTGATCTCACTACGCAGGCAGGTGTAAGAATGCTTGGTAATCCACAAGGTTTTATTCAGTAGGCAGGCTCTGTTGTGCAATCACTCTCGATCGTCCACAGGTTAATACGCGGACATGTAATCAGGCACAAAATTTGGAGAGGCCGCTTTTATTAACTTCATAGAGCCATTGGTCTTAATGTTGACCAAACAGTGCAATCTGCACTAGCGTCCTTCATCTGCATATCGCATAATCTAGCGAGTTTTTTCGTCACATATTTCCAACCTTCGCGAAAAAAAGCACCATGGTTGGGCGCGGGTCTAAGTCCACATGATCGCTCTATCTGAGGCAAATACACACAGCCCCAACCGCGTGTTTTTTCGCCTAGGAGTGCGGGCATTGACAGAAAGGCGGCATGGTACCTTCTCCCTATAGCACCTCTCTGTCAGTCGAGTTCAGCCGATTGTTACTTCTCCACGGGGCGTGTGTACCGACGAGTGAGCACCTGACGACGAGTCAAAAAGTGCATGGAAGGTCATCAGTCGAAGGCCGATAGTGTGCCATGAACGGAGACCATGAGTGTGTCTTGCATACTCTCGACGTCAGTCTTCCAGTTCCCGCTGGGTTTCAGCAGCAGGAAGATTGGACCAGACAGCTCACCCCCTCCCCCCCCCCTTCAAGCGCATGCGACTTGGGAGTTGGTTCCTGCTGTACAAATGCACATTTAATGCACGGGTTTTCGGATATCAAAAATGTTTTAATGGCCCGCCACACACTACCTTTTAGTGTTGGTGAGTCAAGCTACCCATCGGTTTGTTACATTTCCACGAAAGGTGTTTGGGATGCCGCGATATTTTCATGGCTTATCATTTAGAGTTTGTTGACCGATTTAATCTCAGATTCAACTGACCGCTCTCTTTGTTAGCATATCATACTCCACGATCAAGAGCGAGTTTATTTGATGCTGTCTAACATTGCATTTGCATTATTTGCAACTGAGAAGGCCGTGAACGGCGTTCAGCTATGACGGGAAATATTCATAGGTGTAGCGGTTGTAACAGCCGGAGATCTGACCAGAGACCCAACCTTGAGTGTTTTAATAAACTGTCACGCTAAAGGTATTCTTTTTCCGTTTACCTTGCAGGAGCTACGCCTTCGAAGCCACGTGCCGACGAATAACCTCCGATTCCTCCCGATAAGTAGTTCCATTGTATTTTTCGTTTTCCGTAGCCTCGTTTATTAGTTTTCCATTTTTGTATACTCGAATAAACTCATATCTTTTTATCACCCGTGCTGCTTTTCCTATGTCCCGTATGCCTCTTCATCCCGATCCCGTCCACTCTGAAATGCAAGGTCTTTTAGACTAGATCTTCCAATCAGAGTTCACGTTGCCATCATCTCCTTCCTTCATAACCCGCAACGCTGAAAGTTATTTCTCTCTCCACCGATTGGCTGCAGTTGCAAGAAGTTCGGGCGCACGCATTTCGGCCGACACTTGTCTGATGAGAACGCTGGCTATAACTGCTTGCAGTGCTGCGTGTACACTCTCTCGCCTCATTAAGCCCTGTCCACCTTACTGGCCTCCCTGCCTTCTGATTTGGGATCCTTTAGGCTGTCGACCATCCTACTGCGGTAGCCTCAACTTCGACACACCTTCAGGTATGGCATGGCTTACTTAGTGCCAGTCATAGCTCCAAATCCAAGAGAATACGTACGCCCGCATTACTGGCATGAACATGGGTTTCTTCGTCAGAAGAGGGAAATTTAGGCTACCCGATGTGGCGTGTCAGTTCTCAGAGACATAGGCACGCATCTAATGACGGTGTGCATTCTCATTGGTTAATGGGCTGACGTTCCTGTCTATCAGATGTTCACTTGTCTGATCAGTATAAAGGAAGCAAGAATGTCGACAAAGTAAAGGGAGACTGGAGAGTCAGCTCAGGTTTAGTAGTTGCCAAATGAAGATAATGCTAATTCGGTACTGTGTGGAGAATCCGAAAATTGTGTTGCTGCTCACAGCTCGCTCAAATGCAACATCCATGTTCATAGAAAAACTGAAAGTTTTAGATCCTATCACTTACAACATACAAAGGTGCTGTCTCGCCACCAACCTAGCCTGCTTGATAAAACCA
Organism: Spirometra erinaceieuropaei; assembly: GCA_902702965.1. Lineage (NCBI taxonomy): Eukaryota > Metazoa > Platyhelminthes > Cestoda > Diphyllobothriidea > Diphyllobothriidae > Spirometra > Spirometra erinaceieuropaei. The sequence continues at coordinate 402,811 of CACRXP010000260.1, forward strand.
TTTATCGCAGTATTTGCTGAAATTTACTTGCTAAACTGATACTTAATTTATATTAAAGATTGAGGTTTATTCTCTCAGAAAGACCCTTTAAACAGCTGCCAATAAACTACCCGCCCTCTCAGAATGTGACATCATTTTCTGGTTGACAACACGACTGGAGGTGACATTTGTCAGCTGAGACTAACTGTTCAAATGACCTTGTGGATGGCAACTCGGTAAAAGGTTGTTCAAAATGACATCTGAAAGGCGGCCTGTTAAACCTCAAGGACGTCTTGGTTCGGAGCTTTTTTTCAAAAAAACCCCACTCGACAGAAGACCTATAAAAGGTGTACTTCAGCTTTATCTGTATCCTTCATGTCGGTCCTGTACAAAATCAGGAATTCTGAATTTTCAGGGACCTTCATGACGACCACCGCTGATTTTTAACCACAACCACCTTAGTCTGCTTAACGGATGAGACAATATCACCAGAAATTCATGACCTTGGAATTTGATTACGTGAAAAGGTCACTGCCAGTGCTTCGTACTTTAAACAAAATACAGCTTGACCGATCTCATGAAATGTTGGTCAAAATTCTGGTATGCATTTCCGATTAGGAGGAATCACTTAAATGGGGTTGTTATACTGATTATCGTGCAGCATAACCCTGTAACATTTCGGACTCGCCAGGATGTCGGCGTCTGACTGCGCTTCTTTTTGACCTGCAGAAGAAACTACACTTGGAAAAAGTGACTACTTAAGTAGCATACAATTTTTCCTATTGATTTTCAATGGTTTTATAAATTCAGATATATTTTATGGAAAAAAGTTACAAAAATATGTGTTCTCTTGCTTATTTGGGGGAAAATCACACTGCTTTATATCTTATATGGTAGAAAGTGTATATTTAGGTTTTGAAAAAGATCACCGATTCCCATCTAATTTCCGGCCTGATCTGCCATTGCATCAGCGTTCAGCAATTTCAGTCTACAAGGTGCATGCCTTCCGCGTAAGGAAAATCATATCTTCCTCTATGCCTTTAAGAAGATACTATATAGATTTCATAAATTTTTTTAATGGATCCGGGCCGTGTTGTACATTTCATGGGGAGCATAAGTAAACGGACATGTGCGGTCTTGCATGCATGGGCATCGCACGGTCTTAAAAATCTCTTAATTAGAAACTTTTTTAACACTTCAATATACACCTCCACCGGGCATAAAATACGAAGACTATGCGATTTCCCACCAAATGAGCAAAAGAAAGCATATTTTTGTACCTTTTTCCATATAATAAATTTGAATTTATAAAACCATTGAAAATCAAGAGGGTATATGCATGCTACTTAAGTAGTCATTTTTCCATGTGTGGTTTCTTCAGCAGGTCAAAAAGAAGCTCATTCAAAAGCCGACATCCTGGCAAGTCCGAAATGTTATAGGGTTATGCTGCCCAATAATCAGTATAACAACGCCACTAAAGTAATCCTTCCTAATCGGAAACGCATTCCAGAATTTTGACCAACATTCCATGAGATCGGTCAATCACTTTAGGTCTAGGAAAGGCAAGCTACACTGAATGACATGGGAAATTTTATTTAATAACTCCAAATTCCTGTTTTTTTACATAGGCAGCAGTGCAAGTTGTAGCAATCCCAATGACAGCTGTTTCTGTTTTTCCCTCGACTGGCGGACCATATTATATTTATCTTAAGTGAACTGTAAAACCAGCCTCAATAGGTCGAACTGTGTCAGACTATGATCCTTTTGCTGAAGATTCACATAAAACCGAGAATGTTGCGATTTCGCCGTCTTCCATTCATCGGCCAGAGAACTGAGTAAAACTGACTTCTTGAAGGGAGCACACCCAATTCAAGATGACATTTGATGTTGGTTTTGTGTCCGGTGATCATGATGTAGTCTACCTGTCTGTTTTTATAGTGCCTGGCAGAGTGGATTGTCTGCGAAGAAAAGTTTACTTCTCTAGCATTGTTGCCAAGATAGCAAGCTCTCATGACCGATTTACGACCGACGCATTCGTGAAGTCACATGACAATAGGGGGTGGAACGCGCTTCGATAAAGGCACAACTCCACGTAGATCGGGGATGCCAGAACTGGTCCCGGAAAAAACAACGAGATACTAAGAACTGGAATGGATAAAGCAAACCCTATCAGGTGTTATGTCTGAAAAGAGGTCCCGGTTCCCTGCCCCGAGTATTAGAGGCAGTCGGACACCAAATTTCTGTGGCTTCATATTCTTGTATTCAAATGTGGACTTTTTGTGGGCAGCCATCATGACTATGCCTGGTGTCATTGTCCAAGGCCTCGCTACCTCAAGGTCATTCACCCCCTTGCAGTGAGCCATTCCAGACGCACTGACCTGCAGCCAATCGAACCACTTTAACTCGGACGCAGACGCCTCCACACAGTCGCAGCTGCGTATGCGGCCACCTGAACGCACCTCCTCCACCCCCATTTGCAACCACAACCTAAGCCACTGGGACACCACCCCTCGGTAAATGTAACACACACCGATTGCAGACCACTTGAGCTTGGTGCACGAGCCTATAAAAGAGGCTGCCACCACTGTCCTAGAGACGCTCAGTCATGATAGGACGCAGTCAACACCAGCCCTGGCTTCGTCGGCGGCCACTGCAGCCTGAGAGGACAACCCAAGACAAGATCCTATTTCGTAACCGCACCTGTTAGGGGATAGGGTTGGGGTCAGGGTAAGGGATTAGGCTGGTGCTTGTCTACATCAGGTACTGCTACGAAATAAGATCCGACCCAACCGGGAGTTCTGTGAGTAATAAACCCCCCATTCTGGATTTGACCTGATGATTGTAGCACAGTGAGTTCACACACCCACAGCTTGGTCGTTACAGACTGAAAGCACAATACTCACCCCAACCCTCCTTACTCTAGCCCTCATACACCTAGAACTAACCATAGGCCTAATCCGAACCCCCTCCCCCAACCCTAACACTAAACATAACACTAACGCCCCCCCCCTGGAATTTAGGGCAGGGTCATCTGTAGTAGGTTGGTCCATATTCCCGTCCCCCACCCATGGGTCTAACACAACCATAAAGTAATATAAGTCACTTGGAACCGAGTAATGCCGGGCAGCAGTGAGCTCACATGAAACTGCGGGTGGATTTCGTCAGTAACGTTTCTTGCGCCATTACCTCTGCAAAAATATAGTCAAAGAGCGACCAGAAGATATTAACTCACCGCAGATATTAACCATCGACAAGTGGTTCGTCAGCTGTCTGTCGCTGTGTGATACGATTGTTAGGGCTGCGGTTCAGCGGTGCTCTTCAGGTAGTCTGAGACCTAATGCAGTTGACAAGCGATGGTCTTTATTTCCGGCAAAAATACTTGTTGAACCTAGGAAATGTCGTCCTATGGGGCGTTTAGGATCGGGTCGCTGGGAGTTTGGTTTGGTTATTTGAACCTCCAGCGGGATAAACGCGTATGCCCTCCCTTATGCCTACGCCATCTGTCTTGCGCGCACTGACTGTCCGCTTTCCCACTTAAAATCAACTTCTGTGCATGAATCCCCATGCGTAGGTAGATGTATACAGTTGACAGCCAGGCCAGGTGGACGCATGTCTAAGTAGATCTCGATGTTAACAGAAAAAAATTAGCCATTCCTCCGCCGGCGAGTCCGTACTGAACAGTCGATTTTCCACTGACACCAGTCGCTCCTTTCGAGTCTTGCTTTGTACATACATGGGCAGCTCAGAAAGTGTACCACGGTGTCCCTCCTGATGGCGGAGACGACGCCGGCTCCTTGTCACTCTGCCGGTGATCCTCCGTCCCAGAAGGTAGGTATCTCCGGCGCGCACCTCCTCCAGTCGGTTTTTCTTAAAGAGGCGAGTCTTTCTGGGAGTCCCAATGCCCGTCTTATAGCGGGTCAGTTCAGGGGCTGATCAGAGTCGTCTTCCTTACCAGAGAGTTTGCTAATATATTACCTAAGAGAGAACAGACATTTCAAGCTGCCAGACCCAGCATTGCCGTCGTCTACACTTCGTGCTCGTGAATAATAATTGACGGCAAAGTAGGCGCGGCAGCTGATCCAGCGCGTTTACTGAGTGGTCCGCTTTAGGTGGCAGGGAAACCAGATCGGGGCTCGACAGGTCTTGCTGGCAATGCGTATCCACAGCAAATGCCAACAGTGAGTGTGCGGCGGCACGCCCGGGTGCAGGCCCACCACGTACTGGGACGGATCCCACCCATCACCCACCCCCCCCCCTAAACCTTATTGTGTAAAATTCTGGTCAGTGCACTTTGTGGACCAGTTTTCGTGGTGGTACACCTAGCTGGGGGTTCTCACCGCGCTAGTCACATACGCATGCTCCCGCCTACGGTCTTCTTGACTTTGTCATGACATCAGGCCCAAATAGGCGGGTTATGATGGAGTGCGATAGATGCAGCACAAGTCCACTATCATTATAAACGAATTCAAGCCTAAGCCACGGTCCCTGTTCTCCCTCTGCCGTGGAGTACACGGTGGAAATTGTCGATCACGACGGTCGAAATATCATGCGTGACACTGTGACATAGACAACATGTTTTTTTTGTTTGTAGATTTCAAAGGTAAATATACGACGGGTTATTCCGTATGGACAGAGTAAGGGGGATAAATTTAAAAAAAGATACACTTGAGATATATAAACTATTGTACTGCAAACTTTTAAATATCCATTCTTGGGGAGTCCATGAGGGCCGTATCCGTGAGTGAGAATTAACATAACTATTATTATCCGTCCTAGTTTAATGCGCACTTAAGAATTCCGTCATTCTAGCACGCGTTTGGCGCATACAGATTATCCCTGCGCAACTGAGAAGTAGATTCTCTTGTCCTCAATTTAAGAAAAGACTTCCTAGTCTGCTCTTGCTCAGAAAGAACAAGTTACTCGACACCCAGTAAGTGGAAAGCACATGAAATGAAAGTGGAAAATTGTTGGAATGATCTTAAATTCGCTTTGTAACACTCATACCACAGAGAAATACATGAGGCGGAACAAAAAGCACGTGCGAAAATGTATTAACGGGGACTTTTAGATACTTGCAGTAGGTGGGCTAACTCATGAAGTGTCGACTGAAATTGTGAAATGCGCTTTCGATTCGAAAATATTAAGTATGTAAAGCTATAAAACTGCAGCGCGTGACTGATCTCATGTAATGTTAACCAAAATTCTGGAATGCGCTTCCTATTAGGAAGGATTACTTAAGTGGGGTTGTTATATTGATTATACTGCAGCATAACCCAATAACATTTCGGACTCGCCAGGATGTCGGCTTTCGAATGCACTTCTTCTTGACCTCCTGCAGAAACCACACTCGGTAAGAAACGACTACTTAAGTAACATGCATTTTTTCTAATAATTTTCGATGGGCTTATAAATTTAAATGCAGTTAGTGGAAGATATGCGCAAAATACGCTTTCTTATGGTCATTTAAAAGGAAATCACATTATTTTCATATTGTTGCCCAAAGAAGGTACATATTTAGGTTTTAAAAAGTTTCTACTCATGAGATTTTTAAGACCGTGCGATATCCACGCATGCAAGACCGCACGTGTCCGTTTCCTAATGCTGCTCATGAAACGTACAACACAGTCCGGATGCACTGCGAAATTTTATGAAATCTATGTGGTATCTTCTTAAAGACATAGAGGAATATACGATTTTCCCTACACGGAAAGCAAACACCTTGTAGACTGAAATCACTAGGCGCTAGTGCAATAGCAGATCAGGCTGAAAATTATTTGGGAATCAGGAAACCTTTTTCAAACCCAAATATGCACGTTGTTTGGGCATTTCTCTACGGTAGTAATAGAAGATGGTATGTGGTTCATAAAATATAACAATGGATTTGAGCCATATTGTAGACTTTACAAGACACATTAGCAGATGCAGAGACACGATGTTTTATGAACGGGCATTTCATGGTATTAGAAATCCCATAATTAGACAATTTTTAGACAAAATCCTTCTCTCTCTTGGGTACCAAATGAGTAAATAATTGAATATTTTTAAGAGTGTTTTTTATGGAATATATCTGAATTTTTAAGGGCGCGAAAACCAACGAGAAAAATTCATGCCACTTAAGTAGTAATTTTTTACAGGGTTCGGTTTTTGTATGCGTCTTAAAATGAGGTTAGTTTAAAAGCCGGCATCTCGAGGTAACTGAATTATTGCAGAATTATGCTGCATGATGATTTAGTTAACGACCCTACTTATGTACGTAATCTTTTTGAGTCGAAAAGGCATTTCAGAATTTAGGTTAACATTTCATGAGTTAGCACACCTACTGGAGTCAGATGAAAATACTTGCTTAGATACGGTCGTAAGGTCGAGCAATCACGAGCATAACCGGGCAGTACTTAATATCAACCAGGTTATGCGCCAGTTCCTGGTAAGCGGTCTAACTGGAGTACAGCGCGCTACCGTGTGTGAACTGACTTGGGATAATAGGCCATGCGCCTCCCCCCCCCCCCAGTATGAGCAGTGCCGCAGATATGCTGGGCCAAGATGGGGGTCAGACTGGGTCACGACACGCGTCATCCACACTTAAAATACAGTGCGCTCGACCATTGGAATGATTCAAAATGAACTCCATGTTTTGTTTTAGGGAAAAGGCCCTCGGAAATTTTGAGTACGCCAATCCCTTATCCTGTGGGAGATTGGGAGGTTAGCTGCAGAACAGTGAGTCGCACACTGGCGAGAGGTATTAATATTCTTAGATGTAAAATGCAAAGTTAGAACTTTAGGAGAAACACCAAAAGCTATTACCAGCTTAGTAAAGGCAATGGTAGCCTGGACGTCCTTAATGCCTACCTTGGTCACTAAAGAATGCCCTTCTCGCGTTGGCGATGTCCGTCTCCATGAAGTGGCGGCAAGATCTGATCTACATATTTACAGGACAAAATGTTTCTTATTATTCACGATAAAAATAACGTAATGCAATCAACTCAGAGCTTCAGGGAAACCTAAATCGCTCACAAGTCTGTTTTCGCTGGTTCTCAGGCGTTACGACATCGGTAAGTCGGCTGCATTCCGCCAGCATGCTACCTTAATCGCAGTCCGGATTCGTCAAGTTGTCACAAATTGCTGATGAACGAAGTTCTCGTGGTTATAATTTGTTGCCGTGTTAAAAAATATTATTCACGCACCGGTACCGCTGATAATTTGCGAGAGACTATAGTTTGAAATCAGTCTTCTTTTCATTCCTGACCACATGTGACATCTGAAATAATTCTGAACATTTCTGAGGTTTATTTTTTTCAAAAAATACTAACAACATACTATATCGTTTGCAAGACAGTAATCCCAAAATCAACATACGTAGCCGTTAAATGGGGCGTCAAATTAATCTCTCCAGCGGGTTTAATGCGTTAAAGTAACTTTCAAGCAAGTACTAAACTATTTCAAAGGGGGAGATTGCTTAGAATTACAACTAAGCAGCTAGGTTTTTTTACAGTAGGTGCTGTTTGGAAAAAAAACGAACATAGCCTATATCACAATTACCAGCGAACTTTCTAAGTCGGAAGCGCAGCAGCCATTTGAGGATTTTATATGTCACAACGGTCAACGATTCCAACACAAGAACCCTTTATTATGCAGCAAAACTCCTACCCGGTGCAGAAACGCCTCGCTAAACTACATCTGATTGCATTTAAACGTCACATTGGGCAATTTGGAAATAATCGAAGTTAACAGTTTTCCCGGCGGAAAAAGCTGACAGCGAAATCTACAAAGCTTTACTTGACACTAGTGAAGTGACGTAGCAAACCCAGCATGCATCCGATTTCGTCATGTGGCATATCGTCGAAGGCATTTTTTGAAAGCTTGATATAAAACGCCATGTGCACAAGACTGGGTATGAAACAAAAGACATTCCTCTCCTGTAGAATTCGTGTTTGGCCAGAACCCGACTACTCTATGGTGTATTCTGCAGAAAACAAATGGCACTCTGTGGTCGACGTGACGCACTTTATTCGACTGAGTCCTCAAGTACGTACAATATTTCATTTCTAAAGGCGGAAGATGTATCTCATCAAAACGACTGCATTTACATCTTTCGACAGTCAGCGGAGGCTCATTAAAGACACGGTTGCAGGGCTTAGCACGTAAGCAGGAGACCAGGAATGGGGATTTCTATGCCATATCTCTGCAGTACATCCTGACCGACGCCATGATGTTCATCAATCCGAGGACGATGTGCCTAGACGGAGTCCATGACGGCCAACATATGCCTTCCGCTCGTGTTGCAGAGGGCCTCGCTAAACTTCTTGGGAAGTAACCAGCAAAGATGTTTTCATGCATCAGTCGCTACCTGAGTCATAATATTGAAGAGAACTCCTGTTAAAATGCTCTGCAGTAAAACCTTCCCGAGTGGGACGGTTAAGGCTTTCTGGCGACTGAAGATGGGGGTGGGGACTTTAATACCTGATTATGCTTTTTGACGGCAGCTGGCCGCATTTTAAATGATTTTCTGTAAGTAGACAGAGCTACATCACATCGATAATAAGCACGGCCACCACAATTTCCTTGTTATTTTTCCTCAGGGCCGGCTACAACCATTCCGAAGCAAATGAACTCGTAAAATTTCCCAACCAAAGTCGGCAAAGTTGGCATCTCTGAAATTGTGAACATAGATGCTGTCGAACGCTCTGAATACCAGCCAGCCTGCATATTTTCAGCTGTTTGATAAAATGGAAACGACGCATTCCCACTACCATGAACAATACATTTTTTTAACATACGTTTATTAGCAAGTTGTCCTTCGCGTGTTTGCTCGGTTTCATGCCAGTTTCAGACTACGTCATTTATAGTTAGCTAATCTTCACAAGACTGAAGCCAGTAAGACAAACAGCATGCTTGTTTAACATTGGTGATCCCAGGGCGTTCATTGTACTAAGTTCGCATAATTTTTCTGTTCGATTTATTTTATGAGCACGTATAGTGGTTGATTTAGCAAACCTGCACATCTTCAAATTTTACTCAAATGGGAATCTAAACTGAGAAGATATGCCGATAATGACAAGGGAGACTAGGATGATCATTTCTGCCTAATTAGTCGGCGTCAGTCAGCTTTAATCACCTCCGCGTCTGAAAGACCCGAGCTTCGAGCCCGAGATTTCTGATCATCCAACGTTAAGTAGCGCAACTCCATCGTCCAGCCAGGGGTGCTTTGTCCTGAGGGCTTTGATTGAGAATATTAACTTAATTGGAAGAAAGTACACCGATCAGGTTACAAGACAAAGATGAGCACGTTCCGTAACTTGATCGGTAAACGTCCTTCCGCTAAACTTTACTTAAACCCTCTTTTTTGCTGGCGCGTATCAAGTGTCTGAAAATCAGGAACTCCTCCGCCTTCTTTTCCAGCCCCTCTTCATTAAATATATCTGAGGAGCCTTCGCAAATTGATAATTGCCAAAAAAACAAACTTCGAATTAAACCAGACTATTTAACTCCGGAATCGGTACTTTGACGAGCAGTAGTCTCAGAGACCAATTCAAGACAGCCTAACGAACAGTGGGGTCTGGCAATATTCACAAGCCTGCACATAATGTATATGAATTATTTAAAGGCGACTTACATCAAAGTTGCGGTTCTATTTGAGGTTTGCAGAATGTTCTTCGCAGTTGATATTCCATCTCATGGAGTGATTTAGCAAGTATATAGACTTCTTGGAACTTAAATTTAACTCTGTTCGTCGGCGTATTGCTGGAGAAAGTTTGACGACAAAAATGGTCATTATTGACGCATTTATTTTCCTCAGACCTCCTTTCCAGCAAAAAATCTTGAAAATCTAGGGTTCGACTCTGTTCTACTTACTCATCGGGCCGAATTTTTAATCTTTCGTGCAAAAGACCTCTTCAAGCGATCGCTTTAGTTAGAAAATCTAGAGTCGCACGGAAGTTGCATTAAGCAATCAAACGCTAAAATTTGATTGACCTTTGAAAATACAAATAATCTTGTTTTAAATATACAGTGAGTGACCGATCTCATGAAATGTTGGCTGAGATTCTGAAAACATTAGCGATTAGGAATGATTAACCAGGCCAGCTTGTAATACTGATTGTCTTGCGGCACGATCCTAAGATATTTTGGTCTTGACATAATGTCAGCACTGCTTTTCAATCTCCTGTAGAAACCGTTCTCGAAAAAAATGACTACTTATGTAGCATGCATTTAGTATATTGATTTTCGATGATCTAGCAAATACAAATATATTTTATAGAAACTACGAACAGAAATATGTTTCCGGTTAGCCGTTTGTTAGAGACTCGTGTCATCTTTATAATTTATCATCGAAGAAGGAGTATAATTGGGTTTTAGAAAGTTTCTAATTATGAGATTTTTTAACACCGTGCAATGTACATTCACACAACATCGTGCCCGCAGGTTTATATTGCTTCTCGCAAAATATACATCCGCATCCACTTTTGAATATAAAATATAAAAATGACGTGATTCTCTATCATGCGACTAAGAGGAAGTATATTTCTCTTCGTGGTTTCTATAAAATATATTTCAATTTGTATGACCACCGAAAATCAATATGAAAAATGCATGCTAAATAAGTAGTCATTTTTACCGAGTACGGTTTCTACAGGAGATTGGAAAGCAGTGCTTTCAAAAGCCCACATTCTGCCAAGTCCGAAATATCATACAACTGTGCCGCAAGATAATCAGTATTACAAGCGCGTCTAAGTAATCCTTCTTAATTGATAACACATTTCAGAATTTCAGCCAACATTTAATGAGATCGATCACTCACTGTACGCTAGTTTGGCATTCTGAGACAGAATGATACAGCCGACAAAGACTAGGGAGACTGGAATGGTCAATTCTGGCTTATTAATCGTAATCAGCCAGTCATACCCAGCCCCGAAGTGTGGAACACCCCAGGCTTGAACTCGCGACCTGTTATTTAGAAGTCCAACGCCTCTAACCACTGGGCCACGAGCCCGTTGCCCTGTCGGTTTCGATTGGGAATATACAATGGTAGGGGGCGCACACCGATTGTTCATACGGAACTCCCTAGTTCCGTTGTGCCTTACGGGCCCTCTCTCGAGTCCAACCATCAGCCGCACAGCGGCGCATGATATGGGCAGTATGTTATTACCCACAAAAACAATGGAGACTGGAATGGCCATTTCTGGCTTTTTGGCCATCATCAGGCAGCCAAACTCAACCCCGAGGTGTGAAACACCCGAGGCTCGAACTCGCGCCTGCTGGCTAGAAATCCAACACCATGACCAGGTTTTGCAACCGCTGGGGCTCGACCCCGCGACCTGTTGGTTATCATTTCGGGGTCCTTACCGTTGAGTCACGAGTTAGTTTTCCTATCGGTTGCAGTCGGGCTGATTAGCAGTGGTAAGATGGGACGCTCTCCGATCCCGTCACGACTCGTCCCACTGCGCTTTAAGGCCCGCTATATAGCCTCGTAAGCCATCGCACACTGATCAGCAGTAGAGGCAGAAGGAGATTACCAACGAAGGCAAGATGGACGGACACTGTCATTACTACCTTATTGGCCGTCTTCAGCCAGCCATACGCAACCCCGGGTTTCGCAATCCCTTAGTTTCTTTCTGCCTACACTCACCTCAGAGCGGTTTTGGTTTTAAGCTCCTCAACACGCACATCAGGCTGAAGAGTCGAGATTTTAGCAAGATCACAGCAGATAATACGGATTTTTGCGTTCGGTGAAATATGTACTATACTGGGCTTGAAGACAATCTAGCTTACAGTAGATGTGCTAACTCATGAAATGCCAACCAAAATTTCGAAATGAGTTCTCGTTTCGAAAAGATAAATTAAGTAGTGTTGTAAAACAATCAAAATGCAGCATAAATCTATTATGATCCTGTTACCTCAGGATGTCGGCTTTCGAAAGAATTTATTTTCGGATGCATGCAAGACCTATACTCTGCAAAAAATGACTACATAAATAGCATGCAATTTTCTCATTGATTTTCGATGCCCTTGAAAATTCAATTATATTTCATGTAAAACATGGATAACAAAATTCATTCTTTTACTTATTCGGTAGAAAATCACGTCTTCTTCCAATTTCGTACTCAAAAGAAGAGTATAATTCGGTTTTAAAAAACTTTTCTAATTCCCGAATAATTTTGAACCCAACCTGCTGTTACACTTGCATTCGGGGTTTCAAAACTACAGGCTGTATATGTTCCGTGTACGGAAAACCATGCATTTCTCTACGGTGTTAAGAGGAGACCATATGAGGTTCATAAAATTAAGCAGTGGATTTGAGCAGTATTGTTAACTTTACAAGCCACGTTCGTAAATGCAGATACATGACGTTTCATGAACGACCATTTAACGGTATTAAAACATCTCACAATTAGAAACTTCTTTTATAACCGAATTACATTCTTCTTTTGAGTATGAAATTGGAAGAAGACGAGATTTTCTACCGAATGAGTGAAAGAATGAATATTTGTATGCATGTTTTCCATGAAATATAATTGAATTTTCAAGGGCATCGAAAATCAATGAGAAAAATGCATGCTACTTAAGCAATCATTTTTTGCAGAGTATAGATCTTGCATGCAACCGAAAATAGGTTCGTACGAAAGCCGACACCCTGAGGTAACTGGATCATTATAGATTTATGCTGCATCATGATTACTTTTAAAACACTACTTAATTAATCTTTTCGGAACGAGAACGCATTTCGAAATTTTGGTTGACATTTAATGAGTTAGCACATATACTGTAACTTTATATTTGACGTAATAATAAATTGACTGCTCTATCTGCCAGCAGCATTTGGGGCATATGTCAGCGTATTTTTCGCAAAGGGTTGTGTAGAAAACAAATTTTTAGTGTAACGCTTTATGTTGTCCGATGACTATTGCCGCGGGACTGCTTCAGGCATCCTTTTAGAAGAATTTCCAGAGAGCGCAATAACCTGCGCTCAATAGGTCATGCTATGCGGTCAAGTTGATCTCACAACGACCTTGAATCGAAAGAAGCCTGTCAATGTCTTCGTGAGTCATCTGCGGACATGTCCCCGATAAGCCCTCATACGCTGAAAACTTATTGTATCCTCTAGGATATTCATGATGAGGAATGTTTCTAGGAATAGCGCTTTTAAATTAAAATAAATTTCTAAATCATAAATTCATGTTCTCCCAAAATGCACCTTTGTGTTTTACAACAAAGCAAGGAGAACCAGAATGGAATTAGTAAAATCGACGTTTTCCAGAACATAACGCAGCATTCTTGCAGAAAAAGTCCCATTCTATACTTCATCCCCAAGTCTCAGACTTAGAATAAACAATCAATAGGGGGAAGCTTTAGGTTGACGCTTCAGACTGACAGTTTGTTTTTCAGTTTTTCATGGTGGTCTGATTTCCTGTGCCAAAACGCAGAATGCGGCGGGGATACGTGCGGTTTTCGCCTACCTAGCGATTTTTAGGGTGGCTGATTTACAAAGGTTGGTAGTAAAGATGTTTGTGCTGACATCGGAAATGCACGGGGTCTGTCGGCCGTCTAGCGTGGTTTCAGAGCGACTCAAGGCGGAAAATGAACTGTACTGGCAAATATCGTCAAAATCCAGTCGAGGAACTCTGTAGAACCCCACGGGCTGACGTATGTTGACAAGGTGCCCTGTGGATGTTGTGCAAACTCCAATGTAGGACATAAGATTGTCTTGCTTGCCCGTACAGATGGCGGCTACATGAGCAATCGGAACTTCATATTAGCTGCTTACTAGTAAAATAGAGGTTTATCTGCTCCATAATTGTCACTGCGATTCAGTCACGGATAGAATGGCAATTTTTCCGTTATCCTGACTCGGTAATAACTTTATTAGAGACGTGATCAATGGACATCGCCCTTCCGCATTAAGCGACCGTTGTATTAACGCTGTGCTGCTATGAGTATTAAAACAAGCAAACTAATTTACTGGTACAACAAGCTTTAAATAGATCAGACGAGTTGATTACTAAACAGTATATAAGCAGCAGAACTAGAAGTATGACACAATATCCCTATTTTTACACAAGTAATTCGGCAAGACTTATACTTTGTGATTTTGTCGTATCACTTCGTAGATGCCCAGGCACTCAATTGGTGCTGGTGAACGGAAAAGAGAAAAGCCTGAACTCTGTTTGTATCCGGCGGTATGTCGACTAGTCATAAAATACACCCGGAAAGAGCTGTTCATATCTTACTGCAAGAAATTTATTTTCAGAAGAGACACTTTTTTCGAAAGATTACTATTCAAGCTAAATTCTATGAATATGATGATTTAACATATGCCTCGCCAAAGATCATTGTCTCTCCCCAAGTACCTACTTTGAGTTCTTTCTAATACATTTAAAATATCCCAAGATCTTTTACTAGTAGCTGTCGTTCAAAATTAAAAACAAGTATTTAATTTGTTTTTGAAGGTTTCTTTGTTTTTTGAAGTTTTGAAGTTTTTAAAATTTTATTTTTGAAGTTACTTTGTGAATTCACGAATTATTAGCGTGACAAAGATGTATGTACATATTGACAGGGCTTTAAAACCATGTTCATGGTCTTTTAGTCTTTAGGTTTACTGTAATCGCATTAAAAATGTGGCGATCCTCGGATAGTTCAGACACCGGTGTGTTCATCAATAGCGGCCAGAACGAAAGGTCCAGAAACTTACCAATAAAGACGAATATCCTCGATTATGCTGTAGACAGAGGGTAATATGGGTTTGTATAGCCCCACTCGATGGGCACAATAGGGAACCAATAAAGAAAATCGTACTCCTTAAGTAGTCATTTCTACGGACTGTGGTTTAAACATGTGACTATAAACAGTTCTTTCGAATGCTGGCATCCTAACGTGGCTGAGATGATTTGGTATTATGCGAAGAGATAATTAACATGACACCCCTATATTAATAGTCTTTCCGAACTAAAATGCCTTCAGCACTTCGGTTAACATGTCATGAAATAGCACGTCTAGTGTATGTATGCATTACTAGCTGTATATTTGCAGATTATGAATATTACAGCTGTATATTCGCAGATTATGAATATTGCACAGTTATTCCGCTGGGGAAGATGGACGTCGGCTCAAATATTCCTATCAAATTTGAACCTGAACATATAAGCCTCAAAAGGATACGAAGGCACGATCACTGGGATGGTAGATTTATTGGCCTTAGCTCTCGAACCCGAAATGGAGCTTACCGTCAGAGGCTGCTAGAGTGCAGCAACGTATGAACATTTATATCTTTGTGCCGTGAGGGTGGAGACTACGTCCGCGGCTAGGTCTAGTTTGTGCCGCCTGACCCACAATGGTCTCCCGGCGTGGCGACGCCGTTTATACTTCGCGACGATGTGAGCTGCGCCACCTGGTTGCGCGGGCTGAGTGCATGATAACACGCAGGCAAATCGATGTGTCTGTTGATAGAGGTGGTTTCCGACACCCACGCCTACAACAGTTCTCGACCCGTCTTGTTGCCGGCTCGCGTGTTGGCGAAACCGAACTCATGGCCTTCCTCCAGCGTGTGAGTGGCGACTTGAGATAGTGGTCGCCTCTCCGAACGGCCCGTTTGTGCTCAAGTATTGGTGAGCTGATACGTCGTCCTGTCTGGCCTGTGTAGTGGCAAGGACAGTAATGGCACGGGATTTCGTAGACTACGTCCAACTGTTCACCTGCGTTCAGCCGATCCTTCATTTCCATGATCCTGCTACGCATGGAAGCCGCCGGATGATGAGAGATGCCCACGCCTAACTCTGACGCAACGCGTTCTGTGGCCTCGGACACATTCTTTATGTACGGTAAGAAGTGCCAAACCGTTGGTGTCTTTCTTTCATTTGTCCGTCATGGGTGCGTGCGAATGCAGCGGCTGATGAAACTATTTGCGTAACCGTTCTTTGTTAATTGGTCCCTGAGATGCCGTAGTTCTTGCATCCTTCCTTCGGGCTTGTTACAGTGCGTGTTTACCCGGTCGAAAAGCGCCCTCACACAGCCCCGTTTTTGTACCAATAGGTGGTTCCTGTGATAGTTGAGGACTTCGATTGTATTGGCCGCCTTTCTGTACACTGTAGTGCAGAGTTTGCCACCGGGTGTGCGTGTGACGGTAACGTCGGGGAAGATGCTGTTAAGCAGGTCTTGAAAACCCGATAGCCTGTCCTTTTGACTAATGACGAATGTATCGTCCACGTACCGGCGCCAAAATGCAGGTTTGTAGTGCCTGAAAACAATCTTTTGCAGCTCTTGTAGGACCAATTCCGCAACTACAGTGCGTGACCTATCTCATGAAATGTTGGCTGAAATTCTGAAATGCGTTTTCGATTCGGAAGGATTACTTGGTCGCGGTTGTGATACTGATTATCTAAAGGCATACTCTTATAACATTTTAGACTCGGCAGGATGTCGGCTTTTAAATGCACCTCTTTTCAATCTCCTGTAGAAAGCGTGCTTGGTAAAAAATGACTACTTAAGTAGCATGCATTTTTCCCATTGATTTTCGATGGTTTTGGAAATTCAAATATATTTTATAGAAACGACAAACAAAAGTATGCTTTCTTTTAGTCACTCAATAGAGAATCACGTCTTCTTTATATTTTATACTTAAGGAAGGAGTATAATTAGGTTTAAAAAAAATTTCTTATTATGAGACTTTTTAAGACCGCGATATGTCCATTCACATAGCATCGTACCTGGCCGTTTGCCACTGCTCCTCATGAAATGTACAACATGGTCCGCATCCATTGCAAAATTTTATGGACTCTGTATGATATCTCTTTAATGACATAGAAAAATATGGGATTTTCTTTACGCGGAACGCATGCACCTTGTAGAGTGTAATCACTAAGCGCTAATGCAACGAATGATCAGGCTCCAAATTTTTCGGCAATCAGAAAACGTTTTTAAAACCTAATTATACTCCTTCCTTAAGTATAAAATATAAAGAAGACGTGATTCTCTATTGAGTGACTAAAAGAAAGCATACTTTTGTTTGTCGTTTCTATAAAATATATTTGAATTTCCAAAACCATCGAAAATCAATGGGAAAAATGCATGCTACTTAAGTAGTCATTTTTTACCAAGCACGCTTTCTACAGGAGATTGAAAAGAGGTGCATTTAAAAGCCGACATCCTGCCGAGTCTAAAATGTTATAAGAGTATGCCTTTAGATAATCAGTATCACAACCGCGACCAAGTAATCCTTCCGAATCGAAAACGCATTTCAGAATTTCAGCCAACATTTCATGAGATAGGTCACGCACTGTAGTTGCGGAATATTGGGGAACCCATGGGTGTTCCTTTGATTTGTTCGTATGTTCTGCCATCGAAGGTGAAAAAGGTTCGTTGGCAGAATGCAAAGAGCTGCATTAGGTGCTGGATCTTTAGGGGTCCTGTCGTTTCGTCGTACATTTCTTAGAGGTGTTTGCGTAGCACTCGCACGCCAAGTCTGGTGGAATGGACGTGAAGCGTGAGACAACGCCGAAGGATACCATTTGGTCGGGTCGAATATTTTTTCCGCGAATGTCGGCAAGGAATTGGGAAGCCGAAGTGACTGACGTCACACAGCCCTCTCGGTGAAAATTGAGTTTTCGGGA
The DNA here is from genome assembly GCA_902702965.1 of Spirometra erinaceieuropaei. Lineage (NCBI taxonomy): Eukaryota > Metazoa > Platyhelminthes > Cestoda > Diphyllobothriidea > Diphyllobothriidae > Spirometra > Spirometra erinaceieuropaei. The sequence continues at coordinate 420,387 of CACRXP010000260.1, forward strand.
CATCCATTTGACTAGATTGTATGCGAGGCTGCCTTTCAGGGCAACGACTGGCCACAGAGGAAAGGGTTTACTCCAAGTTAGCAACTTATTACCGCGGGAATTAAAAATCTGCTATTTCTAAACTGGAGCGTCAACTAGAAAGTACACAGGGAATGGTGGAGGACCCCACTGATGAACCGAACCCCTTTGCGGCTGTGCCATTTAGCGGCAGAATATCGGTCGAACACGTGTCTGGAATTGTAGCTAGTACCTGTACTGCCAGTTATGGAACATCGTGCATATTGCTGTAAATTAACTGTAAATTAACTACTTGAGTTCAAACGTTGTAAACGCCGACGTCCACAACGTGCCCAACAGAGGGCGCATTTCGCCACCGACTCATTAGTATGATTAGGGATCTGTAACATGTCAAATGTAATTTTTCAAAGTCCACGAACTGGTTATATCCTATGGATATTAGCACCTGTAGGCATTCAGTGAACTAGTAAAGTGTGTCATTAGATCTAACACTTCGCAGACGGGCGGATATTTCGGTATCTAGAGAGTGCAATCTTCAGTCACTTAAAGCACAAGGAACAGGCTGTGCTTTACTAATATTTGGGGGCCAATTTACGACTGCCTTAGTGGAGTAAAAATAAGTAGTTGGCATAAATTTTCAAATGCTATCAACTTTCACAAAAAAAACAACCAAAGCAGATTACATTTAAACATAATTTTATAGTTGAAGGTGCCGCACTCACCAGGTTGCGCAACGAGCTGCTTTCTTATGTATTGGGACTCATTCTAAAAGCCTGGGAGGTATACAGTTGGCGACTAGTAGTATTAACAAATAAGGAGGTGTCGAGAAACACAAAGGAGATGGAAATGGTCGTTTCTGGTTTGTTTGCTGTTGTTGGCCAGCCATACATGGCACCAGATTCAGGACGCCCGGTTATTTGACGACGGCTAATCCGTCAGAAATGCAGCCTGCTAATTTCTTAGTAAGCATTTCAAAAAGTGCTAAAACTGAGGTACTCCAGAACAAAACCTTTTGCTGTTGCATGGGAATAATATCAAAATGGCATCATTTGTGACAATAAAATGAATAAAACACAAGTCCCCAATTTATTCTGAGAAATTGTAATGATTTTGTTAAACGCTCATGGAGAATATTTGTGGAGATCGATGGGAACGGAAAAAAATTTAGCCTACGTCCAACCCTACACGAATTAACGTGATATGCTGTGTTTATCGGCATTGTAAATTCCTGAACTCAAATTTCTCCTTGCCCAAAGTAAATCATGACGTTTCCGTATTTTCTTTTACTGAGATTGTGTAAGTTTAGCATACAATATAGCATACAATAGGCAAGCATACTATGGCATAATTGCATGTCATTTATCTCGGTCAAATTATAGGCCTCCGCATATTCGCTGATTATAACTTTAATTCGTTGTAACCACCCGTCTGCTTTTAGCTTTCAGTACGGCAGGAGAGAAAACTGCAATATTGTTAATCCTTTTCTAAATTATTTGAAAATGAGGATTAATAACTCCTGTAGGACAGCTGGTGGCGCATTTTTGATGTTTTTGAAGTCAACTTCCACACAATAAACAACTAGCCAACTAAAAATTGGTGCTGAGTCGTCATCTTATGCGTTTTACGGAATGCATTTACAAATAAAATAACACGAGTCGTATTGTTCAGTATTCAGTGGTTCAGTTCTACAAAGATCTGCATGCCCCACTGACAACTGTGCGGAAGCCGGAGAAGCCGACTGTCCTTCAGCGTCCGCGTCGGGACAAATCACGATGTCTTGATGGAATGAGGAGTCTCCGTGTTCTCGGCGGCTCCAAAGACAACGGCCTCCTCCTTCTTCGGACCTTGGCGGATTTCTACCTCATCCCTCTGATTACCATCTTCTTCCGTCCTGTGACGCAAAAGAAGACAACAAGAATGCTCCCCCTCCCCGATCGCGATGCTGGCAGTCTCTGGACTGCGTTCTCGTCCACAGTCGAAATCAATGGGACGTGAAGGTGACCAAGACGATCTGCGACACCGACAATTAGACGGATCACCGCCTTCTCACCTCCAAGATGAGGCTGCAACTGCAACCTCTCAGGTGACCACAAAGTGAGCGATTACCGGGAAGGTTAAATACTATTTTGTTGAACTTGTCCGCTCACCGCTCAGAGTTCAGCTACCAACTGGCCCAGCACTTAGAAGAGCTACAAGCTCTGGACACACAATGGTGTCAACTACGAAAAGTCATTTGCTCCACAACCATGGAGTCCTCGGGCGCGCACGCTACCAACATTACAGATGGCTAAACTATAACCATTTCTACCTGCTCCCCGAAAAGAACAGGCTTCACACAGCCTACGTTAGACGCGGGACCGACACAAACAAAATATCCTTCTTCTGCAGTTGACGCCAGGTGCAGCAACGACTGCGGAGGATGCGAAAAACTTGGATGGATCGGGGAACTACGCAAACCGCAACGACATGAAGAGTCACCTTGCGTCAGTCGAGGTGGTCTACGACTCCCACACCCGAGGAACAGCGCCGATGCTCAGCTCCAAAGAAACGGCGCTCCTCACGGAAGCACTGGGTCGAATGCCTCGAAATGTTATGTCATGAAACTACCTCACCGTAGCTGCATCCGCAGCCATGTCGTTTGCTCGATAAGACACCTCTACATTCAGATTGGCAAAGTTGAGAGATCCGGGTAGAGTGTTTGAAGAAGAATAAGATGGGCTCTCAACAACAGGTTTATTTAAATACTGCCGATACTCTCCCTATTCACTATGTCCCTGCTGATAATACAGCAGTCTCACTTTCTACAGACGAACATGGGCACTTATTTAGATCGAGATTAGGCATCACAGTTCACAGAGGGAGGTTTTGCTATATGATCTAGAGGTACCGGCCGGAACACACTCGTGAAAGATCCGCCCGACGGAGTGGTGACTCACAAAGCACGCAGACAAAACGCCCGTCAACCATCATCCGAGAGGCCGATGCAGCGAGAGGAGAGAAAAATCGATCAGGAGGAGGCCGACCAACACAACATGCCGCTTGAAATTTCTGATGGATTAAGTGCATTTTACGTTTTGACAATGTAGAGCCGATCAAGTTCTTTGAAACTTCAGCATTTAGATAAGCCTGTTCCGGAGAGCCTATCTTATTCTTCTTCAAACAGCTCTACATGCTGGACCGCATGGGTAGTATTACGTAGTATCCATCGGTTCAGCAACCATTTCGCGGTCAAAATCTATTCAAATAAATTAAAACTGTGAACCAAGACAGTTACACAGCTGCGTCTTTAAGACAAAAATCTGTTCCTTCATCATGACTGTTCAATCTATCGGCATGATACTATTCTTTGTTGGTCAAATTATTCACTGGCAACCAGAATGCTGTGGAAAACGGTGTAACTAATGTCGAATTGTCCATTCACACCTGGTCCTACCCGGGTTTAGATCATGGGGGTCAGTGATGTTTACATTGTAACATAAACATTTTCTACTCCTGGCGCCGGATGGCCAGAGGTCGACCTCCAACCAATCAAAAGCTACTGAGTACCATACAGCGCATTCAGTGCTCTGTGAAAGCTAGATGAGGTGAATTGGACGCTACACACTAAAGGAGGCGTAAAATCTCTAAATAAATGTTTTAACTAAGAAAAGGTTGCGGCGGTGACCTGCACACTGGTTGCAGAATTTGTAAACAGTTAACCATCCGTACCATGTGTGTTTGTGAGACCGCAGGCCAATCAGTTATTAACCATCGTAGTGCAAAATTCACAAAGAAACCTAACCGTGTAATTAGAATGCGATATAATAATGGCCCACGCTGTCTATATTTTTGTCCCATGGACCACTCTTGACGATAATTCAATTCATTATTCAATTTGTTTTTACCGACAAAGACAAGGGGGACTGGAATGGCCATCTGTGGCTTATTAGCCGTCGTCAGCCAGTCATACCCAACCCCGAAGTGTGGAACACCCTAGGCTCGAACTCGCGACCTCTTAGTTAGAAGTCCAACGCCTCTAACCACTGGGCCACGAGCCCGTTGCCCTGTCGGTCTCGATCGGTTAGAGGCATCGACTTCTAACTAACAGGTTGCGAGTTCGAGCCTCAGGTGTTCCACGCTTCGGAGTTGGGTATGACTGGCTGACGACGGCTAATAAGCCACAGATGGCCATTCCAGTCCCCCTTGTCTTTGTCGGTAATAGCACACTGCCTGTAGTTCTAACTCTTGCTTTAACCGTAATTCAAACCCCTAGAATTTAGCGCAATACCGCCTGTAGTACGGGGGACTACTTACTCCCGTGCCCCCTTGAAGGCCATTCTGCCTTTATCATGAGCCGCTGTGCCGCTGCTGGTTGGGCTCAAGAGAGAGCCCGTAAGGCACAACGGAACGAGGGAGCGCCCACTACCACTATTCAATCTTTCCCTGCTAATAACACAGCAGTCTCACTTTCTACAGACGAAAAGGGGTACTTAATTTAGATCGCGATTAAGCATCTCAGTTCACAGAGGGAGGTTTTGCTATATGATTTAGAGGTACCTGTCGGAACAGACTCATAAAATGTCGATGAAGGGCATACAAACTGAGCATATTAATGGATTAGGATTAATGTGGAACCGACTAAGGGCTGTCTTTTCTCTCTCGCGAATAAGACTTGTTCCAAAATCAAGTGGTTTACGATACTGGCAACACAGGTACCAGTTAAAAGCCCAGGTACCCTTTTGTCGACAATCTTTTATTGCTGCGCGACGCAACTGCGAGGGATCCTACTCATAATGTTCTACCACTCGAAATCGGTCGTCAGTAGGTTTGCTGAAGAAAATATTTTAGTCCTATGTTGTCCTGTCAAGTAAGCTGGCAGTATGCCAGTTACTGGTTCTCAACATGGGGTAAGAGATATAATCCAAGTCACAGGGGTTACTTCTCCACTGGTCTATCGAAAATCAAGATCTCAATTATGAGGCCTGAATCACCAGCTGATAATGAGAAGTCAGTCAGAAAACGTCATTTCAAGGTCTCATATTTCTGTCGAAAGCGAGTACTAATTAATGGGTTTAAGAACTTATATAGTCGCTTGCGTATTGCCTAGACAATGGACAACAGAGAACAGCATAAATATTCGTTCCCACGCTAGAACGTAATAAATTCGGTAAAAACCAGTCCTTTTTAACTTTGGAAACGTTCTTCCACAGCCAACGCTAAGTTAGTCAATAAATCACGCAGGAAAATGTTAGATTTAAAACGTTCGACTTCCAAATAGGTGGTGATCAGATATTGGTTATTCGGTTTGATATTGGTGTATCAATAACTGGTAATACTTTTAAGTCAGAAATGGTATTCCTGGGTTCCTGCAATTTTTATTCGTAAAATTTCCAAAACCTTGTCCGAATCAAATATGCTGCCACCGACTTTTGACCGAATTTTCCCTCCCGCATGCGAAGTATCGAGCAGTTCTTCAAGTTGTTTGCCCTTTCCGTTCATTTGAACATGCGAGAGCACAGATAAGTGAAGTAGTGTTTGTCCTATTTTTTCACTTAAAAATATTTTTGTTATTGAAATTTACTTGTAGTGATTTTTTTAAGCTAACTCAAAAACCCCTTGTTTTCTCTGACCTTTTAATCTCACATTTTTTGCATGAAAAGTTGATTGAGTAGATACTTTTGTTTTACTTGAAAAAATTAGGGTTTAAAGCTGGATTTCGAACAGTTGAGTTTATGTGACAATATTAGGAAGTGGTTTGCTTTTAAGCATACTTTGGAAATAAAATTTCAAGCGCTTAAAAACAGGGTTCCGCGGACACTGAATCACACTTATCATCATGATCGGCGCAGCTTTTCACTGCTAGAATCTGTAAACTATTCACTGTTTACACGACCCATGCGTGACGCAAGACCAATGACCAGTGGTGATGTCTAAACAATTATCTTAGGTGTTTGCGGTCATAGCTTCAGTGCGGTAGACACTCGACGTTCTGCACAAATGAAATTCGCAAGGTAATTCCGCTGGTTAGACTGCGATGTTACCATCGCTCTGAAATCAACCCCCACTCTCCTGAACGTAGCAGTCCTCAACAGTCGCAAACCTGCTCTTCCTTTTGATATTTGTGGGGTGCTTCAAGCTCCCGTCTTAACCTTTCACGTCTTTTCGCTTCACACTGAGGACCTGGGATCGCCTAATGAAGCCTATACGTTAAGTGTGTTCATGGTCTGGTTGATGAACACTATTATTAAAACCGAAACTTCTCTCCACTTTCTAAAGAATGCTTCGGATGATATCTCTATATAGTCCTTGGAAAACGGTCTTCTGCACAATAGGCAGAAATAAGATCAGTCAGTGTTCCGACTGCGATGAGCTCCCTTTCCCGAATCCTTTGAACTTCCTCTCAGTAAAGTGCAATCTTTTCGGTACCTGGGAGCTACGTTGTCCTAAAATTTTTAATGCTTCCTTCATACGGAAATCCTCCTTAGTAAAATTTGTAAATTCGTTCATTACATTCGCCAGTTGCGATTTTATCACATCCCTCAGTCGTTAATTTGGCAATTTGTAAATTTCCGCATTCTCCCTCTCATCATTTATCGTTCCGTGTCATTTCTCTTGTCTCGCTTAAAAAGATGCGCTCATTTTAAAACGTGTCCTTCGAGGGCTCTCTTCTTCTGACGGCGTTTCTTGTGTCTTTCAGTCAATGTTAAAAGACAGCGACATTTTAGGGCGTTTATACAATTTACTGTTGGGAATCATAATGACATTATCAATCATGTAGTCGCTTCCCACATACTGGCACGTCACCCTTCCGTATTTTCATTCAGAAACTTAGGCCCGCACTGTTCCAGAATAATACCACAATTTTTTGTAAACTGATCTACTCTCTAATCATTTCTTTGTTCGTATTTTAGCCACGATTGATGGAGAATGTTTTAGGCGGAATAGTATTACCGACAAAGACAAGGGAGACTGGAATGGCCATCTCTGGCTTATTAGACGTCGTCGACCAGTCATACCCAACACCAAAGTGCAAAACACCCCGGGGGGCTCGATCCCGAGATCTGTTAGTTGGAAGTCCAACGTTCCTAACCACTGAGCCACGGGCTCGTTGTTCTATCGATTGCAATCGAAAATATACAATGGAAGAGGAACGCTCACCGATCGTTATTTTAAGGGACTCACTCGTCCTGTTGTGTCTTACGGGCTCTCATTCTCTCGAGCCCAATCAACAGTCGCACGGCGGCGTAGAAACGATTGTTGAGCGCCCCTTCACCATTGTACATTTCCGATCGCAAAGACAAGACGATGAGCCTATGGCTCAAAGTTTAGAGAATTCGGACTTCTAACTAACAGGTCGCGGGATCGAGCCCCCGGGGTGTTTTGCACTTCGGTGTTGGGTATGACTGGCTGATGACGTCTAATAAGCCAGAGATGGTCATTTCAGTTCCCCTTGTCTTTGTCGGCAATACCATTCTGCCTATATCATGCGCCGGTTTGCGGCTGCTGATTGGGATCTAAAGAGCCCATAAGGCACAACAGGACGAGTGAGCTCCGTAGAAACAATCGGCCAGCTGACAGTTTTGAAATAGTACCTTGAAAATAAAACTAATTCCTCTCTCTCTGAATTATCACAACGTCACAACCTGCGAGGACAATACCAACAGGACCAACGCCCCAATAATGTTGTCTAATATTATTGCGTACATTTCCAAATTGCGCATATCCTACTGGGTTCTCAGTCGTTTAACTTTTGGAACTTGCCTGTAAAACCATACATCATTATGGTTTAATATCATACCATGTCGGTAGAACCATGTCCTCAATGTGTTAACATGCCAACTTACCAGGTTTTATTTTGTGCCTTTATGGCGTACGCTACCATCAAACTGGTAATTGCAGTAAGCAAACTGATAGAAGCG